>MCJB01035987.1:2099-25007 GCA_002018475.1 Nicotiana obtusifolia | reverse complement strand
AATTGCAGGGCATACATAAAGTGTTCCATGAAGACCAATGTTTGTTGCTTCCTCCAACAGAGCTGCTCAAGAAAAATTGAGAAAAGAGCTTGTGAAGATTGTTTAGTACCTATTTTGGAGGGTTAACAGCTAATAGTATATGTATTGGCATGCTTTGGAGTATATGTTTGATGCCTTGCCTCCTATTGAGAGTACTTTCCTTTCCAAGATTGTAGTCTATCATGTACCTTATTCATAAGGTCTTGATAGTAGATTATCCTTCTTCTAGAGTACAAGATGGGGCAGCCAAGATATGTGAATGGAAATTCCTGCCTTCCTATGCCAGTGATTCTTTCCACCTTTGTAATCACATCAATGCTGGCAGAGTGGTGCATATAACAGCTGACTTGCGTTTGTTAATCAGCTGGCCAAATGCTGCTTCATATGCATACATAACGTCCATTATCAATTGTAGGGAAGTGGCATCGAAAGAGGAGAATATGATCGTGTCATCTGTATATGATAGATGATTGATTTTTGCACTCTTTTTAGGCAGCCCAAAGCCATAGAAATACAGGTTTAGGTGCAGGGCATTCAATCCTCTTGAGAGTGCTTCAGCAGCCAGGATGAACAGAGTAGGTGATAGTGGATCACCTTGTTTAACACCTCTTGTTGATTTGAAGAAGCCATGTGATTGACCATTGATGAGCACTGAGTACCAGTTGTTTCCAATGGTGTCAAAAACTAGGCCAATGAAAGCTTTACTGAACCCTATTTTTCTTAGTATTTTTGTTAGAAATAGCCAAGATAGTCGGTCAAAAGCTTTTTTCATGTCCAGTTTGATAACAACATTTTGCGCTACTTTCCTGTGTTAGGAGGAAATTTTCAACAATCGTCCTACCCTTTACAAATCCTGCTTGTTCTTGAGAGATAAGAGTAGGCAGCATTCCAACCATCCTTTCATGCATGACTTTTGAGAAGATTCTATTGATGAAATTGCTTAGACTAATGGGCCTCATGTCAGAAAATGTTGCCACCTCTTTCCTCATGGGGAGAAATACCAAATTTGTGTGAGTTACACATTTTGTTAGTTGTCTTCCCGAGAAGAATGCTTTAACCATGTTGTATATGTCTTCACCAATGATGTCCCAGCAGGTGTGGTAGAAATAGCATGTGAAACCATCTGGCCCACCCGCACGTTCACCATTCAAGCAAAATATAGCATGTTTGACTTCTTCTTTTGTAGGTGTCTTGATCAATTCTGCATTTTGCTCCATATCTATCAAATGATGGATGTTGTCCAGTATTCTAAAATCAGTTGGAATTGTATTTTCTATGAATTGTTCTTATAGATATTGATGGCTTCTTCTACAATTTGTTCCTCTTCTTCAATCTAGATACAAGAGCTATTTTGTATCCTCCTTAGTTGCAGTCTTCTTCTTCTGCCATTTACTTGAGCATGAAAGAATCTGGTGTTTCTATCTCCATCCTTGAACCATGCCATTCCTGCCTTTTGTTTCCAGAATTGCTTCTACTGCTAGGTGCCTAATTAACTATACCTATACTCTTTGTAGTCTTTCCGTGTTCTGTTTAGTTGGCCTTTCCTCGAACTGTTTTTCATGAAGCAACCACTTCCTCCATGCTTGCAATGTTTTGAAATATGTCCCCATATGTTGCTTTGCTCCAAAGTGATAGTGCCTTTTTTATCTTTTGAGCTTAAAGTTAAGAATATGAAGGGGTCATCATGGAAATCTTCTCGCCAATTCTCTCTTACCACTGCTTCGAAGGTGTCATGTTTGGTCCAGAAGTTGAGAAATTTAAATGGCTTCTTGATTGGCATTGCTTCAATGTCACATATTATCAGAAGGGGGCTGTGATCTGCACCAATCTTAGGTAGATGAGTAACTTCTAGGCTAGGCATATATCTAGTCTTTTGAAGATGAAATCTTCATCTGCTCTACCATTCCACCATGTAAATATGCTGCCTTTGAATCCCAGGTCAGTTAGATTGCAAGTGTTGATGGAGTGTCTGAAGTCATCTACTTCATTGAGGGGTACAGGCAGACCTCCAAATTTTTCTTCTTGGTCCCATATCACATTGAAGTCTCCCCCTACCAGCCATGGAACTGTCATGTCTTGAGCCATAGCATTCACTAAATCCCACAGTTATATTATCTCTATTGAGTTACGCTTAGCATAAACTAGTGTGAGTATGAGTTCCACTTACGTTTCAGTGTGGAAATGCTTCAAAGTGAGTTGTTGCACCATGTTATACAGAATTGTGATTTCATATACATTATCAATGAATGCCCAGATTTTGTTGGAGACATTAGCCACTGCTTGAGAGAAGCCGATCCTTCTTCTATATCTTTCCGTCTTTCCTGCTTGCTGCATTGGTTCTATGATGCCAATGAATTCAAAGTGATGTTTCTTGTGCAATGTGATTAGTCTTTCAAAGGTTTGCATTGTGTTGACTGATCTAATGTTCTAGATGATTGCATCCCATTATAGATTGTTGGGTGTATTAGAGCTCTTCTTGTTTGAACCCTTGCTGCAGAGGTATTGTTGTTGTATTTGCTTTGCTTCTTCTTGCCTTTGATTGCTGATTTTACTTTGGCTATTTGAGTTGGTGATAGGTCTCATTGTTTGGCTATGTTGAGGAAGTTCTGGGCAGCGGTTTGATATCTAGGTCTTTTCCAGAGTGTTCCTTGCATTCTTCTTCATTTCTTGCTGCTGCTGCAATGCTGAGGTTCTTTGGTCTGATGACTGCTTTTAACTGTGCCACTATTATTCCCTTCCTTGATGCTGAAACAAGATCAAAATCACCATTTTGAGTTGAATCTTCTGCTTGTTGAAATTCAAGATTGGCTTGATATTGGCATGTGTTTGTCAGCAGTTTCAAGTGGTTGTTTTGATGTTTGTTGATGTTTTTTCTCATTGTGGCATTACTGTTTCTTCCTTTTTCACTTTGGACATCCTCCTCAATTGTCCCAGCAGCTCCCTCTTCTTCACTTTGCATTTGTTCCGGTATTTCTCCTTCTTCTGAGTCATCTTCTATTTGGTTTGAACATAGTGTCCCAAAGCTTCTATGTGACTTTTCAAGCTGCTTTTCTGATCCTGCTTCTACATATTTCTTGCCTACTGTTTTTGTCATTCCTTTCTCTACTAGAGTGTCTTGTGATGGGATCTCTTGATAAGAAGTATTGATGGTAACCACATTGGAGTTAAGGTTTTTCTACACCCACCAGGAAGTAGATTCCTTCGTGGTTTCTTTCCTTATCTCTGTGTGCAGATGTGTTCCTTCAGCTGTAGCTTCTTCTATGTTGCTTATTTCTTAAAAGTTTTTCAATGTTTCTGTAGAGTGCATTAGGTTCAAAGTCCCTGTTGTTTGCTTGTTGGCTTTATTCTTCAAGACTATGACTGCAGATGAATGAGGTACAGCTGCTGTAGAGCATGAAGGTTTTTCTGCTAAGTGTAAGGGTAGTGCTGAGCATGTGGGAGTGGGGATGTTCTTCTGAACAACTGCTTCTTCCATCACCTCCAACTGGTTGTCTATATTGTCACCGCTTGTCTCCGTGTTCAAACTATCAAATTTGTTGGATGTGTGAAGTTGCTGAGCAGCTTCGTCGACTGTTATCGTTGCCAGCCCAGTTTTGGGCTTAGCTACTTTTTGTACTCGATTTTCCTTGACCTCCTTCCATTGAGGGCCAGCATTGCCCACTACTTTGCCACTTGACAGTATAATCAGAGGTGTTGTTTCCCTCCGCTGCTGCTTCCTGTCTTCCACCATGTTGCTTTTGGCTTGCTTTTGTTCTGCTGTATGCGTAGCTAGTAATTCTGGGTTCTCTTGATAAGAAGTATTGATGGTAACCACATTGGTGTTAAAGTTTCTCTACACCCACCAGGAAGTGGATTCCTTCGTGGTTTCTTTCCTTATCTCTGTGTGCAGATGTGTTCCTTCAGCTGCAGCTTCTTTTATGTTTCTTATTTCTTAAAAGTTTTTCAATGTTTCTGTAGAGTGCATTAGGTTCAAAGTCCCTGTTGTTTGCTTGTTGGCTCTATTCATCAAGATTGTGACTGCTGATGAATGAGGTGCAGCTGCTGTAGAGCACGAAGGTTCTTCTGCTAAGTGTAAGGGTGGTGCTGAGCATGTGGGAGTGTGGATGTTCTTCTGAACAGGAGCGAAGGATTTGTCACAGAAGCGGTAGGGTGTCCACAAAAGTGGAATCTTTGGGAAGAAGCTTATAATATAGAGGGTTTGTTCATTTTTAACATATTTGGAGCTATGGAGCTCGGATTTGGGCGATATTTGAGGCGATTTTCACCACATGAATTGGGGTAAGTTTTCTCTACTCGATTTTGAATATATTTCATGAATCTATCCTCATTTTTGGCATTTGATTGATGATTTCAAAGGAGAAATTGGGGAGGGGGTGTCTAAAATTACATAGAGTGAATTATTGAGTTTTGAACCTCCATTAGGAGTCAAATTTGAGTGAACCTACTATGGTTTGACTCGTAATTGAACGGGTTGTCAGATTTTGTGAGTTTTATCGATTTTCGAGGTGCAGGCCCGGGTTTGAGTTCTTTGCTGACTTTGGGCATTTGATTAAAGATTCAACCTTTATCAATTGGATTTGTTTCCTTTGGCATTATTGATGTTCTTGAGTTGCTTTTGGCTTGTTTCGAGCCGTTCAGAGGTTGGTACGCGTGGGATGGCGTTTCTTGAGTATTTTTTGGCTTTCTCGATATTGGATTCGGCTTGTTTGAGGTAAGTGACACTTCTAAACTTGGTGTTGAGGGCATGAATCCCTGAATACACGTGATATGTGTTGGTGTTGAGGTGACGCACATGCTAGGTGACAGCGCGTAGGCGTGCACCGCGCGAATTATGACTCAGCTGATTCTGTGGTACTCTGTAGTTATCTGAATTGTTTCTATCCATGAAATTCTTACGTGTTAGAGTTATTGAGTTGTGATCCATATTAGAACTCACGTTTAGGCCATGTGCTTATTTTGTTGGGACCCATTGAGGTCATCTTTGCTGTTGCGTTATTTGCTTAAATTGCAATAACATACTCAGTCATATTAACTCATTTGTATATCATATCTCAGTGTCTATTATCATTTATTGTCACATCATGTTTTCACAGTTTGGGCTGATTGGCATGAGATTTGTGAGCCCGAGAGACTGGAGAGATGGATGACTGAAAGAGGCCAATTGCCTGTTTGTGAGTGTTGGACTGCACGCCATAGCAGGCTTATTGATTCATGATGGGATAAGGCTGCACGCCGCAACATACCATGATTTGCTTATATTAGCGCTTGGGCAAGATCCGCCCCTCCAGAGCCTGACATACCAGCAGTGAGCACAGGTACCGATGAGTGCGAGTGCGAGTGTCAAGTGATTGGGAAGTATTGAGTGATTGGGAGGTGCTGAGTGACTGAGCATGCTGAGTGAGGTAGAATACTCCGAGAGCATGAGCTCATGGGTTTATTACTGTGATGCATTACATTTGGCATGCATACATCGGCATGTAGGCATAGAGATGCATTTCCTCATGCCATACAGTATTGTGACATTTATGACTCCTCATGCACATTGACATGTAGGCATAGAGATGTACTTTCCTCATGCTATCAGATAATGGAGCATCTTCTCTGTTGTTGAATGTTATTGGGAAAAATCACAATTTTTTCTGACATACTCATATTTTGGTGATTTCGATGAAAGATTTAGGTTTTACTCTCATATCTGAAAAGCATGCCTAACTAAGAACAAGCTGAGCATCATATCTTTGAGTATTACTTGTACTTTTTTCATTATATTGTGAGGAGTCGTTCTCAGCTTTTGGTGTTGGACTCTGACCGTTGTCCAAGCTCGTCACTGCTTTCAACCTAAGGTTAGGTTTTTTATTTTTGAGTATATGGGGTCAGTTGTACTCATACTACACTTCTACACCTTGCGTGCAGATTTTGGAGCTAATGATGTTGTGTATGGCAGAAGCTGGCAATAAAGATGTACCTGCGTTCCGGTTGTAGCTGCCTCTTGTTCATAGTAGCTTTAGATTTATAAAAATCTGTTTATGTACATTTCAAACATATGATGTATTTATTTCATACCAGTTTTGTAAACTCAAAATCTTAGAAGTTCATGATTTGTACTACCAATCCTTGGGATTGTTTTTTTATAAAAGTTTAGTTATTTCATCATTTATTTTCTCTGTGGATATCCTTGAATTGGATTATTGTTAAATTAGCTTACCTGACGAGTTGGGTTCAGTGCCATCACGACTAGTTGAATTTTGGGTCGTGAAAACTAGATAGATCTCTTTGAGACCTGTCTAATGATGTAGGTAATAAGGTATGTTGGTCAGAAATGGTTGATGAAATTGAGAAGGGTACGAATGGTTTGGATTTTAATTTGAATGGTGATAGGTCAGGAATTAGGGCTATACCTTATTGGGAGAGTGTAGGGGAGGAGGAGGGGAGAAGAAAAATGGTGATTTGAGGTTCTTTGGTTGACTCCGGCCGGTGGTCAATGGGGTTTTGAAGGGTGGTGGAAGGCAGAGCGATTTCCGGCCACCCATGAGAGATGAGAGAGAAGAGAGGATTTGAGGCAGATCTGAAAGATTGAAACTTTGGGGTATGCTTTTATCAAAAAACAAATTGAATATAGTTTTAGCGTGAAACTGTCGTTTTTGGTTTTGGGGCTAAGGACCTGGATTGGGTATGAGGGAATTGGACTAGGCGGGTGTATGGTGCCAACTGGGCTACCGTATTTCCTCTAGCCCAATTAGTTTGGAAGACCCAACAAGCTTCTTTTCTTTTCTTTCCTTATATTTTCAAAATTAACCTATGTTTGGGCCTTGTAGCGGAATTCAAGCGAGATGGTTATTAAGGTGTTGAATGGTTGATTGCGCCTTGGTTATGGTCTTTCCGGGCTATGGTATATAATGTTATTCGTTTCTCTATGATTATGGTTATGAACTTCGTGTACTTGATGTCGAATTGCACGTGGTTGTTGACTTTGAGCATTGTGGCTTGAGGTATTTCATATGGACCAGTGTTTGGATGTGGTCACCCATTGCAGCTGGGTTATGTTGGGATATGATCCTTTGTGTTAGATTCGTGTGTCTTGATTATACTATGTGTGATGGGTTCGTAGCATTGCGCCTGTGGTGGTGTCTGTTGAACTTGCGGGGCGGTTCTATCATTTGAGTCATTTTTCATGTTTGAATACAATTGAATTGTTGCTTATTGGTGCACAGATTGCACAGTTTGTGGCACTAGGTAGTATTGGTGTGGTATGTCAGTAGAGTAGCTTGTACTTGATGAGATGAAGTCTTGGGCCTGAAGTGATTGCTATCGAATTTGATTATGGTATGCTTGGAAGAATAGTATCGGAAGTCAACTTAGGATTTGGCTTTGATTCTTGTCAGACGAGAGAAGCTCCATGGCTTGTTGATCTGATGAGTGGTTATGAATTTTTTGCGTGTTTCTTTCATCATTGGCAGTGTGCGAAGGTTTTGAACGAGGTTTTATTTGATTTGAGGTTCATTACCGGTATCGAATTTGTTTAGAGCAGTTACTGTGATCTGGAATTTTTTCTACGAGTGTGCGAGTTATGTGGTATATCATGTGATTACATCTTGGGTTATGGTTATATTTTGATACAGCTTGTTCAGACTTATACTGTGTGTAGATGCGAGATTCAGGTCTTGTAAGGAATTTCAGATGTTGAAATTGGGTTCTAAGGCTTGCGGACTAAGGTTAAAGTAATGATCTTCAGTTCTGTTGTGTGGTCAGGATTACATGGATTAGGTGACGGGGGACGAACTTATATTTAAGTGGGGGAGAATGTAATGACCCGATCGGTCGTTTGGAGCATTTGCACTTTGCTCGGTGGTTTGAGGGCATGAGTAACTCCATAAGATGTATTATGACTTGTGTGTATCGTCGGTTTCGGTTATCGGGTGATTCAGAATTAGTTTGGAAGTATGAATTTCATGTTTGAAGCTCTAAGTTGAAAGAGTTGACCAAGTTTGACTTTTGAGTATTTGATCTCGGATCGGAGCTTTGATTTTTCCGTAAGGCCCGGACGGTGATTTTGGACTTGGGCGTATGACCGGATTTGTATTTGGATATTTCTAGAAGGTTTCGGCACTAATTGGCGAAAGCTGGAAATTTGAAGGTTTGGAAAGTTAATAGGTTTGACCGAGAGTTAAATTTGATGATATCGGGTTCAGATTGTAGTTCCGGGAATTTGAATAGCTTAGTTATGTAATTTGGAACTTGTGTGCAAATTTTGAGTTCATTCCGAATTGATTTGATATGGTTCGGCACGAGTTTATGAAGTTGAAAGTTCAAAAGTTCATTAATTTGATTTGAGGATTGTTATGTGGTTTCGATATTGTTACGTTTTGGGACATTTTGGTATATTCGAGCAAGGTCCCGAGGGGCTCAGGTGAGTTTCGGATGTTGTTTGGATCTTCTTTGGAATATGTTGTTTATGTTGGTTTTTCTGAGATCTGTGTGACCGCACCTGCGGATCTTTGGCACAGGTGTGGAGCTGCAGGAGCGGCAGATCTAGCGCATAAGCGCTTGGACAGGCCAGGTAAGTCCGCAGATGCGGAGAATGGGTCGCATCTACGAAATTGTAGAAGCGGATTGGAGACGCAGAAGCGGGAGGTTCATCGCACTTGCGCTGTAGCAGAAGCAGAGGATGATCCGCAGGTCTGAGTAGTCAGGGCCTGAGTGTTACTCCGCAGAAGCGAAGGAATTGTCGCAGAAACGGTAGGGTGTCCTCAAAAGTGGAATCTTTGGGAAGAAGCTTATAAAGTAGAGGTTTGTTCATTTTTAACATATTTGGAGCTATGGAGCTCGGATTTGGGCGATACTCGAGGCGATTTTCACCACATGAATTGGGGTATGTTTTCTCTGCTCGATTTTATTATATTTCATGAATCTATCCTCATTTTTGGCATTTGATTGATGATTTCAAAGGAGAAATTGGGGAGGGGGTCTAAAATTACATAGAGTGAATTTTTGAGTTTTAAACCTCCATTTGTAGTCAAATTTGAGTGAACCTATTATGGTTTGACTCGTAATTCAATGGGCTGTCGGATTTTGTGAGTTTTATCGGGTTTCGAGGTGGAGGCCCGAGTTTGAGTTTTTCGCTGACTTTGGGCATTTGATTAAAGATTCAACCTTTATCAATTGGGTTTGTTTCCTTTGGCATTATTGATGTTCTTGAGTTGCTTTTGGCTTGTTTCGAGCCGTTCAGAGGTTGGTACGCGTTTGATGGCGTTTCTTGAGTATTTTTTGGCTTTCTCGATATTGGATTCGGCTTGTTTGAGGTAAGTGACACTTCTAAACTTGGTGTTGAGGGCATGAATCCCTGAATATACGTGTTACGTGTTGGTGTTGAGGTGACGCACAAGCTAGGTGACAGCGTGTGGGCGTGCACCGTGTGAATTATGACTCAATTGATTCTGTGGTACTGTGTAGTTATCTAAATTGTTTCTATCCATGAAATTCTTACGTGTTAGAGTAATTGAGTTGTGCTCCATGTTAGAACTCTCTGTTGGGACCCATTGAGGTCATCTCTGCTGTTGAGTTATTTGCTTAAATTGCAATTACATACTTAGTCATATTCACTCTTTTGTATATCATATCTCAGTGTCTATTATCATTTATTGTCACATGATGTTTTCATTGTTTGGGCTGATTGGCATGAGATTTGTGAGCCCGAGAGACTAGAGAGATGGATGACTGAAAGAGGCCAATTGCCTGTTTGTGAGTGTTGGACTGCACGCCGCAGCAGGCTTATTGATTCATGATAGGATAAGGCTACACGTCGCAACATGCCGTGATTTGCTTATATTAGCGCTTGGGCAAGATCCGGCCCTCCGGAGCCTGACATACCAGCAGTGAGCACAGGTACCGATGAGTGCGAGTGCGAGTGTCAAGTGATTGGGAGGTGTTGAGTGATTGGGAGGTGCTGAGTGACTGAGCATGCTGAGTGAGGTAGAATACTCCGAGAGCATGAGCTCATGGGTTTATTACTGTGATGCATTACATTTGGCATGCATACATCGGCATGTAGGCATAGAGATGCATTTCCTCATGCCATACAGTATTGTGACATTTATGACTCCTCATGCACATTGACATGTAGGCATAGAGATGTACTTTCCTCATGCTATCTGATAATGGAGCATCTTCTCTGTTGTTCAATGTTATTGGGAAAATCACAATTTTTTCTGACATACTCATATTTCGGTGATTTCGATGAAAGATTTAGGTTTTACTCCCATACCTGAAAAGCATGCCTAACTAAGAACAAGATGAGCATCATATATTTGAGTATTACTTGTACTTTTTTAATTATATTGTTAGGAGTCGTTCTCGACTGTTGGTGTTGGACTCTGACCGTTGTCCAAGCTCGTTACTGCTTTCAACTTAAGGTTAGGTTTTTTACTTATTGAGTATATGGGGTCAATTGTACTCATACTACACTTCTACACCTTGCTTGCAGGTTTTGGAGCTGATGATGTTGTGTATGGCGGAAGCTGGCAATAAAGATGTACCTGCATTCCGGTTGTAGCTGCCTCTTGTTCATAGTAGCTTTAGATTTATAAAAATCTGTTTATGTACATTTCAAACATATGATGTATTTATTTCATACCAGTTTTGTAAACTCTAAATCTTAGAAATTCATGATTTGTACTACCAATCCTTGGGATTGTTTTTGTATAAAAGTTTAGTTATTTCATCATTTATTTTCTCTGCGGATATCCTTGAATTGGATTATTGTTAAATTAGCTTAGCTGACGGGTTGGGTTCGGTGCCATCACGACTAGTTGAATTTTGGGTCGTGACAACTAGATAGATCTCTTTGAGACCTGTCTAATGATGTAAGTAATAAGGTATGTTGGTCGGAAATGGTTGATGAAATTGAGAAGGGGACGAATGGTTTGGATTTTAATTTGAATGGTGATAGAATAGGAATTAGGGCTAGACCTTATTGGGAGAGTGTAGGGGAGGAGGAGAGGAGAAGAAAAATGGTGATTTGAGGTTCTTTGGTTGACTCCGGCCGGTGGTCAATGGGGTTTTGAAGGGTGGTGGAAGGCGGAGCGATTTCCGACCACCCATGAGAGATGAGAGAGAAGAGAGGATTTGAGGCAGATCCGAAAGATTGAAACTTTGGGGTATGCTTTTATCAAAAAACAAATTGAATATAGTTTTAGCGTGCAACTACGTCGTTTTTTGTTTTGGGCCTAAGGACCTGGATTGGGTATGAGGGAATTGGACTAGGCGGGTGTATGGTGCCAATTGGGCTACCGTATTTCCTCTGGCCCAATTAGTTAGGAAGACCCAACAAGCTTCTTTTCTTTTCTTTCCTTATATTTTCATAATTAACCTATGATAAAATCCCAATTAAATTCCTATTTTTCACAATTAACCTATTTATTTACAGCTTCCCAAGGACACAACAGTTATCACGAGTCCAGTGACTTCAACAGCTGGAGAGCAGCAGTGTCAACGACAGCTTCATAGAGGCAGCCCAGTGATATCTCCAGAAGACAAAATGCTCTTAGATGCATTAGTAACCTCTAATCCTACTTCACAAGCTCTTACTGATCTGGCCATAAACAGTGAGGAAGTAAATGTTAGGCGGCTTCCAATGAGAGCTGCGAAGCAAGAACGTGATGTTGCAACCACGTCAACAAAGTTCCGACGATCAAAACATAAGTCAAGAACTTTGAATATTTTTTGAAAAGGTGGGAGGAAGAAGATAAAGTGTTTCAAATTGAAGAAATCACAACATTCGACAAGGAGGGACATTTTTATTATTATTACTACTTTTTAATGTGTCATTTTATTAGCATTATCATTTGTAATATCATCATAGAGTGTATTCGTACTAATTCTCTTTTCTTTGTGGACGATGCATGTCGTGTTGCAGGTCCTGATAGACAGGTAGACAAAGCTCCCCCACCATATAGGCTGCCCAGTTCAGCGGTTATTGGCGAGATCTCTTCTCCGGACTTGCCGTGGTCTTGGTATGCATTTTTGTTATAGACATTATGGGTATGCCGAGGCCCTATTACGGTAATGTTACTACACTTATGTTCCTTTAGAGGCTCATAAACAAGTGTCATCTCATATATAGTTTTGGATAGCATTGTCGGCTGATTTTTGTTGTATAGTCTATCATGGCAGTCTTGTCGGCTCGTACCTTCATGACAGTCTTGTCAGTCCATGTTATATATGTTCATGCTGTTATCTGTCATTGTTGGTTATTTATGATTCATGTCTACCATTTATGTTGATCTCGCCGGCCCTTATAGATGATAAGAAATGTTAGATAAATTGTACGTTAGTGCTCGGCAGCTATGGCCCGAGTGCCAGTCATGGCTCTCCAGTTTGGGTCGTGACAAGTTGCTCTTTGGAGAGCACAGTACGATGAAAGTTGTAAGTTGTGTTCAGGGATATTCGTCATTGAAAACTTGTTGGATGTTTTCCAACTCATTCAAGGTGTCATCTTGATCATGTTGAAAAAGTGGGTGTTTAATCATCTGAGGCTCTTGAGGTGGAATGGTAGTGGAGGAGGGAGATTGTCCCTCCTTGGTGGTGCTTGAGTTCTCTCAAAGGCTTTTATGACCTCGCTTTTACGAGGCTCAAAGGCTTTTACGACCTCGCCCAATTGAACTCACCACTCAATCCTTCATCCACACAAGGGTATCTAAAAGTTCTCTTCACAACCAACATTCCCAAATTAATCCAAGTAGGTAATCAAGTATCGATTCAGGATGGAATTTATGTGACACCAAAGAAAGCACAATTAAAAATAAATGGACTTGAGCAAAACAATTCACAATGAAAATAAAGAGAAAAGCACGAAAACTTGGCACGAAATAAAATAAAGCATAATAAGAAACTAGAAATAAACTTAATATGAATATCAAGTTAATCTAGTTGAGAATTTAGTTTACTACAAATTGAGAAGAAAGAAAAGGAAAGAAACTATAAAACTAGACAATTTTTCAAAATGTGGTCATATCGCAAAAACTGGCTATTCTTGTAAGACCGGTCAGCTTTGCAAAGAATGGCCAAATCTATAACTCTGGACAGATTCGCAAATGCTGGCAAAACTGCAGGCTGTTGGGGTTCTTCTGAGCAGTGTTCTTCACAATTCGGTAAAAGATTCAACCTTGCGATCCAACCTTCTACTAAGCGTCAATTGTCATTGCAGGTACTTTCAGTTCATGCTCGCAAACTAATTAAATCCAACTTAGTTTCCAGTCTTCACAAACTACTGTAGCCTCAGCTATGCAAACACTGATTGGTCCTCAATGCACTCAGGTTATAGTCCCGGCAAAGAAGTTCAGCGGTTGCAGACAAAGAAGCAGGAACTATGTTGATTTCAGCTTATTCTGCTGCAGGTGTTTGTCCAAACAGATCAAAAACAACTAGAGTAGAACAGATGAACAACTGGTGCAACAATGCTGCAGATTTTCAGTTCAAGATGTGCAGATATCAACAGCAAAAACAATGCAAAAATTTCTATCCAAACTTGCAGATTTCAGCAGCTAAACTGGACACCAACTCTGCAAAGAACTGCTGTAAAATACAGCTGCAACTGAAGGAAACTTGCAGCTCAAAACTGGTTCCAACTGCTGCAAATTCTAGTATAAGGCTGTTGTCAAAATGTACAGTAGCTGGAGCTATTTCTGGGCAGAAATTTGTAGCTACACTTGTGCAGAAATGGTGAAAACTAATGAGGTTCAACAACTTTCTGCTTCACTTGAAACTACAGCTCAAACTATGCAGTTTTATCGCTTAAATTGTAGCCCAAAACTTAAGCTCAACTCTACTCACAGAGAACTAGTGTACAATGTAGAAGTTTTCTGTCAGACACTGTCCCAAACAGATGCAATTCGTGCTGTCAAACACTGCTCAATAGAGTCCCCTTTTCAACAGAAGCTTGCAGCTAACCTTAGTAGAGCTCAAGCAAATTTCAGCAGCAAATCAGTTTACCAAACTGTAGAAGTTCAGTAGAGCAGAATACTTGCACTAAAAATATGGATATAAAATAATGCAGCTATTGGAGCTGGACAATGAGATTGCAAAACACAAGAATAACATTTACCTTGACAAACTGATTTAAAAACTAGTGAAAAGCTCAAACAAATTGTACCGACCGGACCGATCGTTTTGAGCTCTAGTGCGTCGTTCGGCGGTTTGAGGCCATGAGTAGCTTCACTTCATGTTTCATAACTTGTACGTGTAGTCGGAATTGAATTCGGGAAGTTCGGAGTTGTTTCGGAAGGAAAATTCTAAATTCGGAAGCATTAAGTTGGAAGAGTTGACTAAGGTTTGACTTTTGAGTAAACGACCTCGAAATCAGGATTTGAAGGTTCCAATAGGTTCTTGTAAGATTCGACTTGGGCGTATGTTCGGGTTGAGTATCGGGTGATCCGTGAGTATTTCGGGACTTATTATGGAAAGTTGGCATTTTTAAAGTTTAGGTATTTCCTAAGTTTGATTTGAAGTAGGTTTTGGTATTATCGATGTTTGTTTGGGGTTTCGAGCCTTGGAATAGGTTCGTATCGTGATTTTGCGACTTGTGTGTAAAGTTTGGCGTCATTCCGGAATGTTTAAGTATGAATCGGACGCATTTGTCGAAGTTTGAATGCTTGAAAGTTGAAAGAAGATTTTGATCGTCGATTCGTAATTTTGATGTTGTTTGGCGTGATTTGCGGCCTCGGGTAAGTTCGTGTTATATTTTGGGACTTGTTGGTGTGATTGGACGGGGTTCCAAGGGCCTTGAGTGTGTTTCGAGATGGTTTCGCATCATTTCTCCATATTTTGCTGCTGTTGTTGCTGGTTCTGGTGTTGTTCATCACGAACGCGTAGGTGTTATCGCGTCCGCGAAGAGGGATTTTTGGCTGCTAGATTTTTGTATTTCACGTTTGCGATGGTTTGGGGGACAAGGCTTCGCGTTTACGATTGGAGGTTCGCGTTCGCGATGAAGAAGCTTGTCTAGGGGCTAGTTCGGTCTTCGCGTTCGCGAGCCCCGTCTCGTGTTCGCGTAGAACAGCTTGGTGAAGCATCGCGTTCGCGAGATCAGCCTTGCGTTCGAAGAAGAGTTTTGAGCCCTGAGTTTGTTGAGCTTCGCGAACGCGAGGGTAGTGCCGCGTTCGCGATGAAGATCGTCTGGGCAATGTATAAGTTAGCAAAAATGGGATTTTCTCATTTTCAATTCATTCCTCTCTTTCTTGGGTGATTTTTGGGCGATCTGGAGGAGCCATTTTCATCATCAATCTTGAGGTAAGAGATTTCTACACATGTGAATTAAATACATGAATTATGCATAGATTTGAACATGAAAATTGGTGGAAATTTTGGGATTTTGAGAAAACCTAGAATTTATATTTTTGGATTTTTACTACGAAATTGGATGTGGAATTAGGGGTAAATTATATATTTGAGTTCGCGGTGTTATGGGTAATGTTTATCTTCGAAATTATCAAAATCCGAGTAAGTGGGCCCGAGGGTTGACTTTGTTGACTTTTTTAGCGGAATTGAAAATTGTTATAAATTTGATTAATTAAGAGTTTTGGGGTATATTTTAATTGGATTACACGTTGTTTGACTAGTTTTAAATTGTTTGGCTTTGGTTAAGGAGTTAGAGAGGCATTGAGCCGGTTGTGGAACTTCGGAGTGAGGTAAATCTCATGTCTAACCTTGTGAGGGGAAAAACTACCACCTAGATGATGTAAGTGTTATGTGCTACTAGTTGTGGGTGCAACGTACTCACGAGGTGATGAGAGCCCGTACGTAGCTAAAGCATGTTTATGTCTGGATAGACTTAGGACTTTATCATGTAATATTTGAATTATTTTGAACTTATTTTGCTAGCTTAATTAAGTGAATTTATAATTGATATGTTTATGTCCAGGTAGACTTAGGACTTTATCATGTAATATTTGAATTATTTGAACTCATTTTGCCAGCTTAATTAAGTGAATTTATAATTGAAATTAATTTAGGAATATATTAGGCCGAGCCTTATCACCTTGAGTTGTTGGCAAAAATATTTGATAAACGATAAAGGGTATATCCACTTTATGCTCATGTACTTGTACTGTAAGCACGTGACTCGTAATTCGATGAGTTCCTTCCTTTCTTGTGGAGCGGGACGAACGCCTCGGCAGTATATTGAGATGCAACTTTAGTTCGCGCCGGTCGACCCTCGGTATTGTACACACCACTCTGGATTGGGTCATACGACCTCGGCATAATCGTGCGTAATATCGCTAGGAGTCCGAATATTCGTGAGATTTCCCTTTTTTTTGAGACATGGCATTTATGTGATATTTCTTACCCGTTTGAGACTACATTTGATATTTCTGACTTATTGAGATAACATATGACCTTCAAGAGATTTATATTGCTAAAAGAAATATTGGAGGATTTTGTTAGTTACTGTTTTACCACATTATTACTGTTGTGCTTCATATCTGTTTATGATTTATCATATTGCTTTATTGGACCTCTAGTAAGTGTCGATGTCGGCCCCTCACTTCTCCGAGTTTAAGCTAGATACTTACTGGGTACGCGTTAATTTACGTACTCATGCTGCACTTCTGCACTAAATGGGCAGGATCTAACAGGTTCATTTGGTGGTCATCTTGGCGCCTAGGAGCAGCTGTTAAGGAGACTTTATGGTGAGCTGCATTCCAGACTACGTATCGCAGCCCACAGAGTCTCCATCGTACTATTTACTTTATCTTGTCTTATTTACATTCCAGACAGATGTTGTATTATTATTGTACTCCTTAGTAAATGCTCATTCATTTGTGACACCGGCTTTTGGAATATTCTAGTTGATGCTTACGGATTTGCACATTATTAGCACCTTTTATTTTTATGCATTACAACTATGTATGTACCCGTGATTTTAAAGGTGTAAATTTCCTTACTTCATAAAATTTATGATTTCGAAAGTAATAAAATGAACAATTAACGTGATAGTGGGTTTTGGGTCGTGAACACCCATGAGTTGCCTAACGACGACGTTGGGCGCCATCATGGCGTATAATGGGTTTTGGGTCGTGACACAAATTGTGCAGAAATCCTTTTCAATTCTGTAGTTACTAATTAGAACTTCAGCCAGAAATCAACATTGTTAATCCCTGATCAAGTAATTTCAATTGTTTTGGACAATCAGTTCACAAAACTCCTCTACTGCTCAATCAATAGAACTACCACAAATGTGCAGCTCAATACTCGGAAGCTCAGAAAATCAGCAGATTTAGTTCTAAGTTCTACCAGTCAATTAATACAACAATTGCGACTAAGTTCGAGCACAAATCATAATTTAAACTCATCAGCAGAAAGGATGAATTTAGTTCAAAAAGTCAATCCCATCAACAAGAAACAGGATGACATTCACTCCCGTCCAAAATCTAGTCGAAGTCTTCGAGCAACAATAGCAAATTTTCAGCAGACTTGTGTATGCGGTCAAACTTGGGCCCGACTATATGTAGTCAAAATCGGACTCGATTCTATACGGTAAACATCGAGCTTAACGACTGCTCGATGAATCGGGCTCAAAGCGCGTAGGATCGAAAATCGAGCCTGAACGTCATTGAACCGGAATACGAAGCCAGAAGGTCCACCCTCGAAGAATACCGAACCCGTCGAGCCTGACTCCGAGAATGTCTAAGGATGTATCGTCGAACTTAAATGACGAAGGACCGAAAAATTCGTCAAAAGCATCACTGCGGGAATCTCGGCATTGATCAATAGGACCGTTAAATTAGCAAATCAAGAGATATTTTTACTTTATATGGAGATCCTTACCTTGTATCATGATTTACCAGATGATGATCTCCCCGCTATATAAAGGGAGAATGTAATCGTTAAAAGAGCATCACATTTTTCATACGAATCATCTATAGAAAGAAAGAAACAGCTTATTACTCTCTTAAATTCCTCTATTGTTCCAATTTTTTGCTATAGTCCGTTTCAACTCAAAAAGGATTATTTAACGGTCAAGAATATCTAACTTAGTTGGTTTGCTTTTCTTCTCTATTTATCTTTTAATTTCAATTTTCGCTATATTGTTCAACATTTGTATCAAATTAAGCCACACATCCTTAAAACTACGTATAAATTCAATTGTTATCCAAAATTTAGGGTAAACAGTTTGGCGTCCACCGTGGGGCTGAGGATAATAGTGGATACTTGATACAATTTCTTGTCATACACATTGTTTTACGCTTGCTCTTTGAAGTGTCTTTGATTTTAGGTACAATACGAAAATGTCAAACTCTCGATCGACACCTCTACACGTTGACAATGAGTTCGATCACCAAGGCGAAAATAATAACATAGCACCCAGTGACGGAATTCCAATCGATGCCAACTCACAAGTGGCAGTTCATGCAGATCAGCTCACCGGTCCCACAAATAGCATCCATAGGGGAACTCGATCGATAATGCAACATCCCCGAATATGATGAAGGGGACGGGATCAGTCTTCGAATGATCTTCGAGATGTTGCAAGCCCAACTGGCCGCCATAGCTCAGTTGCAAAATCATAGCCAAATCTCGAACAGGATCGAACCTTGCCCTTCCCGGGAAATTACCCACAGAGATAGACCGATTGCAGGAGAGTTGAATGAGGGTGAATCGGGGGCGAACCCCAGAATTATGAAGATGCTCGAAGAACTAACGAAACGAATAGAATCTGGGGAGAAAAAAATCGAGGCAAATAACAAGAAGGTGGAGACTTACAACTCCAGGGTGGATCAAATCCCAGGAGCACCTCCGATACTAAAAGGCCTAGATTCCAAGAAGTTCGTGCAATAACCTTTCCCACCGAGCGTGGCTCCGAAACCGATACCCAAGAAATTCCGTATGCCAGAAATCCCCAAATACAACGGAACAACCTACCTAAACGAGAATGTAATCGCATATACATGCGCTATCAAAGGGAATGACCTAGAGAACGACGAAATCGAGTCTGTTCTGTTAAAGAAATTTGGGGAAACCTTGTCGAAAGGAGCCATGACATGGTATCACAACTTACCCCCTAATTCTATTAACTCGTTTGCTATGCTTGCAGATTCTTTTGTAAAAGCACACGCAGGCGCCATCAAGGTCGAGACGCGGAAATCGGACCTTTTCAAAGTCAGGCAAAAGGATAACGAGATGCTCAGAGAGTTCGTGTCTCGGTTCCAAATGGAACGGATGGATCTACCACCGATCACAGACGATTGGGCTGTTCAAGCTTTCACTCAAGGGCTCAATGTTCGAAGCTCAGCGGCTTCGCAACAACTTAAACAGAACTTAATAGAATACCTTGTTGTCACGTGGGCTGATGTACATAACCAATACCAATCGAAGATCAGAGTCGAAGATGATCAGCTCAGATCCCCTTCGGGATCCAGTTACCCCGTTAGAACTTACGATAAAATTCGAAGGAAAACTTATCGCAAACCAAGATCGAATAGAGAGTAACATCAACCGTATCACGGGGATAGAAAAAATGGCGGATTCGGGCTTCATTCCGCAAGATCTGAGAGGAGAAACGATCGAGACCAGAACAACCGGGTGATGCAATATTATTGCTCTAATACCAACTGATGCAATAAAAAATGCGAAAAGCAAAATAAAAGAATAGAAGCAAGACGCTCAATGAACTATCAAGACAACAAGTAGGAACTAGTCTACTTACCTTCTTAATGAAGTCACGGAGTACCTATACTATACGAAAACCCTCAAGTGGTCTTGCAAACTGTTCGATCAAACAAAGGAACGAGTTCAATTTGGAATCACACCAAAAATTGGACAAGTTCAAATCACACGAGTTTGGAGCAAAGTTGCTGCCGATTTTTTCTTTATAAAAATAATGTAAGGTAACAAAAATAATAAAGTGTTTAGGCTTATATAGAATGAGCCTTTACCTAAATCAACTAGGAAAATAATAACTAGTTAACCTAAATCAACTAGGAAACAAATAACTAACAAAAAAGGCCACAATTTGGCTAAGTTTAAAGAATAGTCACGCAGGACCAAAGAAGTAAGAATTAATGTCTTCTATAACTACACAATAATAAAAAACGTGTATCAACATCACACGCCTTACTAAGACCAATCACCAACGCCTTATCCAAGGCTAACCAACGCCTTGTCTTGTCTTATCCAACATTGATGGCATGAACGTAGCTTGATCAGGTTGACTTGCATCATTCTCCCCTTCTTTAGAAGATTTCATCCTCGAAATCGAACCATCTTCATCTTTCAAAGCGGCACTACCTGCAACACAAGGAGTTAAGTCATAAATGTTGAATGTCTTATAAACACTATACTCACCAGGTAGGTTTATAACATAGGCGTTATTATTGATCTCCTGCAACACTTGGAATGGACCAACTCCTCGCGGGGCAAACATGTCCACATATTCCTACAAAACATTACTAACAACACTAGGCAAGGTGTGAACGTTAGTAGAACCTTCATCATTAGAACTCAAGTAAACACCATTATGAACTAGACAAACACCCTTAGCTCTAGTCGTCTCTTTCATCTCTCGCATGCGCTTGTAATCATCACTACCTTGTTTAGGTGTCAAGGGCTTAAGTGCATAACTCTTGCCCTCAAGCTTAGCCGTATAAGTGTTGGCCTCTCCATCATGATCAACATACCTATCAAACTGCCAAGGCCTGCCCAACAGTAAATGACACGCCTGCATAGGCACTACATCGCACAAGATTTCATCTTGATAAGCTCCCACCTTTTAATAAGTGCCTGCTTTCCTACATTCAACTCACCACATTCGCTTGACCACTGCAACCGATAGGGATGGGGATGTTTCATCATAGGTATATCAAGTTGAGTCACTAACGTGTGGCTCACTACATTAGTGCAACTACCTGAATCAATTATCATCGAGCACATCTTTCCCTTCACCCTACATCTAGCATGAAAGAAGTTCTCACACTGCACATCTCCTTCCTCCTTTACGCTCATAGTACTCAAGTTCCTATGTACCACTAAGAACATATTCACACCCTCATCTTCTAACTCTCCTTCACCACAGTCAACCAATTCCACCCCCTTATCTTCCTCAATATCCCCTTCACTTTCTTCTTCACACACAGTACCATCATCAAGAATTAACATGATCCTCCGTGTTGGACAATCCTTAGCAAAATGTCCATAGCCTTTGCATTTATGACATTAGAATTACCTCCGGACCCCTTAGGTTCAACCCCAGGTGCCGCGGCTTGGGCTAGCTTCTTAGGCTCTCGGTTTTGGCTTGCTATAGGCTCTTGGGTTTGGCTTGCTCCCCCAGTATTCGGCGTCGTCCACTCTTTGTTTCAACATATGATAGTGGAATCGGAACCCGCTCTATATCGAGCAGCCCAACTTTCTTTAATCATCTTTTCGGCTTCAATGGCAGCTAAGAACACATCATGAAGAGCAATGAACACATGTAGCCTCAACTGATTGGAGATATCATTATTCAACCCACTCTTGAATCGGATGATAGCCTCTTCTTCTTCTTTGTCTTCCATGTCAAGTGATAGACGAATCTTCTCAAAGTCATCATAGTATTCTTCCATGGACTTCAACCCTTGTTTCAAATCATACAACTTCCGTAACTATTCTTGCTTGTGCCGTGGGTTCACATATTTACGGGTCATTATTTGCTTCAATTCCACCCAGGTTATGCGTGCAGGCTTGTTATGTATAAGTCTGGATCTTTTCTCAGCCTCCACCAAGTAGAAACATAGGACTCGAAAGCAGCAATGGCACATGTAGCCTTCTTCTCCTCAGTCATATCATTAATTTCAAATAGCCGCTCAACTTGACGTTTCCATTCCAAAAATCGGTTAGGATCACTAGTCCCCTTGAAGGCAGGGATAGTTACCTTGACGCTGTTCAACCCATCATCTCGAACATGGTCTCGTCCCCCTCGGTTTGGTAAGATTGGTTGGAAGTCCTCATAATGCTCAGCATATTCATTAAACTCATACTCTAAGTTCCTTCCACCAAAATCTCTAAGCCTACCTCTCAGACCATGATCATAACCACGTCTTCCCATGTAGTTTCGGCCTCCATTCCGTTGCCATATTCTCGGATTCCGTGGCCCCAAATCATCATCTTCAAATTCCTCGAACTCGGGTTGATCATCCTCTCGGGCTGCTCTCATATCCCCGACGGGTGCTATGTTTCTTCAGGCTGGCAGGTATGACTCCCCAGGGAATCCTCATGGTCCTGACATTTTGAGCACCTCCGTCCCTCAGCTCGTTTTGGCGAGCAAACTCCACAAACTGCTCAGGTCTAACGGTGGAACCGTCACTAGTTTCTTCTCCAGCATGCTTCTGATTGCTAGAGGATCTTTCAATGTTCTCCACTCGGGCGCTAATTGCCCTTACTTCAGCCAAGAGGTCTGTCACGACCCAAGCCGGAGGGCCGCGACCGGCACCGGACCCTACTCAACGGGCGCCGGCGTACCCTTCATCTAACTTTCCTTATTATCTATAAGGCTTGTCATATGCATATAATCTCGAATAATAATTATAATGAACCGAGACGTCATGCCATGATACGAACATACTTATATACATAATATGGCCCATAAGGCTACAATGCAAAACCATAAAATAAAACTTATACGTTTGCCGACAAGGCAATTCAACTGTACATAAGCCAACCCATTACTTGTCTATGCATAAATTGACAATTGTCTATGAGCTTCTACAAAAACGTACATAATGTAACCTACGTCGGAACAGGGCCCCGACGTGCCCATAATGCCTACAACAAAATGCATACCAAGACTGTGGCAAGTCCGAAGGATGGATCTCGCCAATATCCGCTGAACTGGACAACCTACTGTAG
>MCJB01035976.1:46815-69293 GCA_002018475.1 Nicotiana obtusifolia | reverse complement strand
AATTGACTTGATTAGGTCAAGATTTTCTAAGAAATTTTTCCTCAAAGGATCAGTGATGATAGGAGTATATGATAATTTTAATATCTTCCTGAGCTTTACTAATGATGATGGCCTTATTCAGATTTCGTATAAGAGGATGATTGACCTTGAAGGATATTAAATTTGGCTTCAAAAGTGGTCGCCAGACTTCAAACCAGATGAGGACATTCCAACAGTTCCAGTATGGGCTCTTCTACCAGGTTTGCCATTTTATATTCATAATTGGCACTATGCCAAGCAGATTAATGGGGTAGTTGGTATCTCATTGGAACTTTATGTGGCCACTAAAACAATGAACAAACCAAGCATGGCTAAGGTGAGAGTAGAAATTGATCTACTTAAGCCACTGATTCGTAATGTCTTTATAGGAGATGAGATGATAACTCTCCACTTAAGGGATTTGAGTAGAAAATTGAATATGAAAATATCCCAAAACATTGTAGGCACAGCAAGAAATTGGGTCATTCTTTTTTCAATTGTAGAGCCTTGGAAAAGAAAATCTTTCAGAAAAAAAGGTTGAGGGAGAGATCATAAAAAATAGAGACCAACCTAATTCCTCTAGTAAGGAAGATCCTAAAAATGTGAGAGGTCCATGCAACAAAGGGGACGGGAAGGACAAATCATGGAAGAGGATGCCAGCATGAGGAGAAGGGGAAGAATTGAACCTCCTAAAAGTGCCTACAAACCCACTGGAGTCATTTTTTGGCATAGACAAGCGTCTCCCAACTAATGAGACTAATGCTAAGAATAGTACGAAGGAGAACGATGCGTTTTAAGGAAAGGTCGTTGATACTCAAATGGAAGGTGTACATAATGAGGTACAGAACAACTGTAATGATAAGGCTATTGAATTCCTTGGTGCACAACAAGGAAATAATGTTATTACTTAAACTGGATCACAAGTAATTATAAAAGACAATGCAGAACTAGCTTAAGAACATGAGTATCTACTCAACAATAAACCTAATAATATCATGATCAAAGAGCTAGGGAAGTTACTAGTTGACTTGTCCAATGTGGATTACGAAATGGCTGGCAGCTCAAAATCTAAAAAGAACTCAAGAAAAAAAGGGAGCAGTAAAAGTATAAAAAAACTGTGGAAGATGTTATCAAAGGAGCTATGGATCAGAACACTATCATTACTCAAAACAGCTTTGATGAATTGATAGAGGAGGAAGATAAAAGGAATAATGATGATAGACAAGTTAGTAGCATCTGGAAAAGAATCAAGAAGAAAGTAACAAGGAAGAAGAAAAGGAAGCTACAGATGAATGGGCAGATGAGTTTTCATTATAAGAAGAAAACACATCAGAAGAATCCTCAGATGAAAGTACAAAGAAAATTATACAAACTAGTATAGGTACAAAAACTGGAAGGGATTGCACTAAAGAGGTTGCCAGTGAGGCCTATATTCAAGGGAATATATCCCCAAGGACTTTGAACAGAGAGAAAAGACAAAGAAGACATACATGGAATCTCCTATTATTAGGAATCAAAATTTGAATTCACAAAACCCTTCCAAATTATCTCTAAATGATTAAGGTGCTTATTGAAATATAAGGGTATGAAATCCCAAGCTTCAACAGAGAAGTTTCTTATTACAAGTCATAAGATCTCCTTAGTTGCTATTCAAGAACCATTTATCAAGGAGAACAAAATTGAAAATTATAAGCACGCTCTTGGTATGCAGGGGTGCTTAGCTAATTCCTGTAAGAAAATCTGAATTTTTTGGTGTAACGATTTGAACTGCTCTATCTTTTCTAGTAAAGGCCAAATGGTTACTTGCAGGATATCTAATGGATATACTGATCATGAATCCTTTGTGTCTATAGTTTATGCCAAGTCTAAAGCTACAGGGAGAGAAGAATTGTGGGGTTACACGAGAGCCTTTGCTTCCACTATCAATCATCTCTGGGCTGTGTACAGACTTAGTAATAGCATCTCATTCATGGAGACACCAAATGACCTTGGCCTTGATGACATTGATTATAGTGGAAATAGATTTACTTGGTGCAATGAAAGAAAAAAAAGCATGACATTATATGAAAAAAACTAGATAGGATGCTCATTAATGATGAATGGAATGATTGTTTCTCCAGTACTAGTGTTCAACATTTGGCTAGAGTAAGCTCTGACCACTATCTTTTATTGATTTCTGCTGAGAACAATTCTGATAGTCATATCAAATACTTTAGATTCCTAAACTTCTGGGTGGTTATGAGGGATTTCACGATATGGTGAGTAGTAATTGAAACTATCATGCAAGTGGTAATATTTTCTGGAAAGTGCATCAAAATATGAAAAATATTAGCTAAGCTCTTAGTATGTGGTCCAAAACCAAAGTGGGAGACATTTTTATGAGAGCTCATTTACCGGAAGAAGAAGTCAAATATTGAGAGGGGATATGATCTAATTCTCTAAATCAAGAGAATATAATGCACATGAACTGAGCAAGGTATGAGCTTAAACTTCATCACTAGCATGTGGATACCTTTTGGAGAGAAAAGGCCAATCTTAAATGGCTACTAGAGGGTGATAAGACTACTAAGTTTTTTCATTCTACAGTTAGAGGAAGAAGAAAAATCATCCAGATTCACAGAGTGAAAGTTGAAGATGAATGGAGAGAAAAGGCCAATCTTAAATGGTTACTAGAGGGTGATAAGAATACTAAATTTTTTTATTCTATAGTTAGAGGAAGAAGGAAAATCCTCCAGATCCACATGGTCAAAGTTGAAGATGAATGGATAGAAGGAGAAGATAACATTTGACAAGGAAGCTGTGGGTTATTATCAAAATCTATTTTCTTAGAATAACCATACAATCGACATGAGTGTTCTGGAGAATATTCCAAGTACAATGTATGACACTGATAATTAGATGCTTATGGCTGATCCTACTCATGAGGAACTCCAAGATGTTATTTTTAACATTAACCCAAATAGCTCACCTGGAACAGATGGTTTCAACAACCTACTTTTTCAGAAAGCTTTGGGATATTGTGGGTACGGATATTGTGGAATTAGTCAAGGCTATTTTTAATGGTGAATAATTGCCTAAATATTTTACAAGCACATGCCTAGTACTTATCCCTAAAGTATAATCCCCTGAAACCTTCTCTGAGTTTAGACCCAGTAGTCTAAGAAATGTCACTCAAAAGATTATTTCTAAAGTTCTGAAAACTAGACTCTACTATCCTGCCCAAGATTATCTCTCTGAACCATGGTGACTTTATTAAAGGTAGGTCTATAGGGGAGAATGTTCTGCTAGCTCAAGAAATTTTCCATGAGATTAAGAGGAAGAACAAAGGTGGCAATGTGATCTTCAAGATTGATAAGAATAAAGCTTGTGACAGAATCTCTTGACATTTCATATGTGCAATTATGAGAAAGATGGGATTTGCTGACAAATGGATAAAGTGTCATGTGGAACGTGATGTCAAATAGGTGGTACATTATGATCATTAATGGCAAAAGACATGGAATCTTCAAGTCTTAAAGGGGAGTTAAATATGAGGATCCTATCTCACCATCTCTCTTTATAATTGTTGCCAAAGTTCGTTCTAGTATTCTTAACAAGCTTTATGATGATCATATGTTCAATGGTTTTACTATGGAACCAAATGGACCTAAGATCAATCACATATCCTATGCTGATGATTTAATTATTTTTTGTTCAGGTAAGTCACACACTTAAAACTGATTGTGGAGTGCTTGAAGAAGTTTTAAGAGAATTTAGGTCAAATCATCAACATAGACAAAAATTGCTTTGATGGATGAAGGGATATCAGAAAAAAGAGTGAGAATTCTGGGAGATATCTTTCACATTCAGAGATCACAATTTTCTATAACTTATTTGGGATGCCTCTTTTCCCTGGAAGGAAAACGATTCAATATTTTGCAAATATGGCCACTAGGATTCTATAAAGAATTTGTTCCAGGCACTGCAACAGACTCTCTATTGGTGGTAAAGTAATATTGATAAAGTATTTTCTGGCTGCTATCCCAATACATCTAATGTTCATTTGCCAACCCCCAACGACTATTTTGAAGCAAATAGAAAAGATTTTTGCTAACTTCCTATGGGGTCAGAATGAAGGCAAACAAAAGCATCAGTGGCAGCCTAGCATAAACTTTGTCTTCCTACTTTTGAAAGTGGTATAGGCATAAATCTCTTCATNGACTGGTCTTCTGATCTTTCTCGCATTTGTGTTGTGTTCGCAATTGCGACATCCGCAATTGGGTAAAAGAGGGGAAAGACGGGATTTAACTCATTTCCCACACACTTTCAACTCTAAACACCTTAGAGGCGATTTTTCAAGAGACTTTTCTTCCTAAATTCATTGGTAAGTGACTTTAATCTATTTCTTTTTAATTACTCATTACATTTCATGAGATTTCAACATCAAATTAGGAATTTCATGGTAGAAATCAGGGAATTGGGTAGAATTGAATTTTTTTATGAAATTGGGATTTAGACCTCAATTGAGGTTGGATTTCGTTCAGGTAAATCACACACTTAAAACTGATTGTGGAGTGCTTGAAGTAGTTTTAAGAGAATTTAGGTCAAATCATCAACATAGACAAAAATTGCTTTGATGGATGAAGGGATATCAGAAAAAAGAGTGAGAATTCTGGGAGATATCTTTCACATTCAGAGATCACAATTTTCTATAACTTATTTGGGATGCCTCTTTTCCTTGGAAGGAAAACGATTCAATATTTTGCAAATATGGCCACTAGGATTCTATAAAGAATTTGTTCCAGGCACTGCAACAGACTCTCTATTGGTGGTAAAGTAATATTGATAAATTATTTTCTAGCTGCTATCCCAATACATCTAATGTTCATTTGCCAACCCCCAACGACTATTTTGAAGCAAATATAAAAGATTTTTGCTAACTTCCTATGGGGTCAGAATGAAGGCAAACAAAAGCATCAGTGGCAGCCTAGCATAAACTTTGTCTTCCTACTTTTGAAAGTGGTATAGGCATCAAATCTCTTCATTGATATGACAGAAACATTTGGTGCTAAGTTATGGTGGAAATTCAAAACTAATAACTTTCTATGGACTAGATTTATGAAGGCTAAATATTCAAAATGAATTCGTCCTGTGGCTCTAAAACGAAGTTATAAGTACTCCCATAGTTGGAGGAGAATGATGAAGATTAAAGATAAGGTTGATAACCTTATTCTTTGGAGAGTGAATGGTGGTAATTCAAATTTTTGGTGGATAATTGGACGGGTCTAGGTAAGCTTGCTCAATATGCAGGGGCCTCTACCTCTATTTAAGGTGAAGTAGCTTCATACATTGATAATAGCAACTGAAATATTAATAAGTTGAGGTTGGCTCTCCCTGACAATGCTGTACCTCATATCCAAGGAGTTACAATTAACTCTCCTGATCTAGCTGGTGTCCCTATTTGGACTGCTAACTCAGATGGGAGACTTACTTGTAAATCTGCATATAACAAGATCAGACATTCTTATAATTATTCCTTGGTATATGAAATTATGTGGCAGAAGAATACTCCTTTCAAATCTCCTTCTATCTTTGGAGAATTCTTAGGAAGAAAGTTGTTGATCTTAATATGAGAAAATTTTGTGTCCAACTCCCTTCTATATGCTCGTGTTGTATCAATCATGTTCAAGTAGATGGATAGAATCTATTTCTAAAGAACATGATCAGTGATTGTATTTGGCTCATTTTATTTAATAGACTTTTTGGCATTAATCATGGTCATGCTAGCTTGAGACTACAAATAATCTCTTGGTGGATGGCTAAGGTAATCAACCTTATACAGAAGATGGCTTTACAGGTTTTACCAGGGATCATAATATGGAGAATTTGGAAGGCTAGATGCAAAAACGGGTATGAGAATGTCAGAATGGTTCCTAATAGTATCATTCATCAAATTTACAATCAGTTAATTCTTATTACTCATAAGCAATTCAACAGTATCCCCTCAATTTTGCAAAATTATGGAAGTGGCTAAGCCCCATATCTTCTCTATTGATGTAAGATGGATAAGGCCTAGACCTGGCTATGTGAAACTTAACACTAATAGATGTGCAAAAGGCAATTCTGGTTCTTGTGGAGGAGAAGGGATTATTAGAGATGACAAAGATATGATGACACAGCTTTTGGCCAATATCTGGGCTATAACACTAATAATATGGCTGAAGCTCTTGCTCTCAAAACTGGTATTGATTGGTGAGTTGAGACTGGCTTAAGCTATATAGAAATAGAGAGTAGCTCTAGATTGTTGGTGGAATGGGTGCTTAACATTATCGAGCCTCCATGGAATCTTTGGAATACTATTAGCAAGATCAGAGATCGACTCAATCGTTTTGAAATGGGGAATTGAAACATTGGTTTAGGGAATGAAATAAGGTTGTAGATTGTCTTGCCAATGGGAGAATGCAGTGCAGCCATATCACATGGATTACTCAGAGTCAGATGCTTCCTAGAGAAGTTAGAGGAAGCTTAAATGCTGATGGAATAAATCTCTCCTCCTTTAGATTCCAAACAATTAAAAACTCCTTTTATTTGGGTAGGAATATGTATAATATCTTCACTTTTGATGTTCCATGAAGACGTACAAGTTATATAGGCGAGGTACAGTATTTTGCTCCCATAATCCTTAGGCCTTTTTGTAAGCTTAATTAGAAATCTCTCTACGTGGTAAATTGTTTTTGATGATCAATATAAACAGGCACATTATTAAAAAAATCTATGTATTTTGTCCTAAAAATATTTTAAAAAGAGATGCCGTGATGACCTGATAGGTCATCTTGAGCTTTAGCCTTCATTTCTGTATTTCAAGACTGCGATTAGCTCTGTGTAGCATGTCTCGATTTACGTGCACAGTCCATGTCTTATTCCAAAAAAATTTTATTTGAAAAATCTATGAAAATGTGAATTTTTATCTTCAATATGACTTGAGTTGACCACGATCAATATTTTGTGTAAACGGGCTTGGATTAGTGATTTGACAGTTCCCCTGAGTGCGTATCGTGATTTGGGATTTGGGCGTATAACCGAAACTGAATTCGAAAGTCCCTAACTTGTCTTGATTCATTTTGCCGGAAACAATCATTTTTAAAAGTTGAAGAATTTCTAAGTTTGATCGTAAGTTGACTTCTTAGTTAATGGGTTCGAATTCTGATGTTAAAACTTGAAATAGTTCCGTATTGCTATTTGAAGTTATCTGCAAAATTTGGTCTAATTCGGAATTGATTTGACATGATTAGACACTTAAATGTGATTCTAGTGTTCTTGAGTTTCACTTTGAAAATTCATTTGTTTTGAGGATTGATTTGTAGATTTAGATGTTATTTTTGTGAATTGTTTGTGCGAGCAAGTTCGTATGATGTTGTTACACTTGTGTGCACATTTGTTTTGGAGCCCGAGGGGCTCCGTTGAGTTTCAGATATGTTACGGAGTGATTTTGGACTTAGGAGAATAGCTGATGCCTTCACTGTTGTTGGTGCTCTACTGCATGTCTCGCATTTGCGAGATCTGACTCGCATTTGCGAGCTTCACTTTTGCAAACAAGGCTTCGCATTTGTGAGCATGGCTGGATTGGGGAAGTCTAGCATTTTCTAGGAGAAAGTTCGCATTTGCCAACGTGCAGCTGTCGCTTTTGCGAAGGCAAAGTCTCATTTGCGACTCAGCGTGTTCCTGGACAACCTTCGCATATGCGAAGGGATGGTCCACATTTGCGAGGGCTCTAGGTTCGCATTTGCGACCTAAATGTCACATTTGCGATGACTGGTCTTCTGATCTTTCTCGCATTTGTGTTGTGTTCGCAATTGCGACATCCGCAACTGGGTAAAAGAGGGGAAAGACGGGATTTAACTCATTTCCCACACACTTTCAACTCTAAACACCTTAGAGGCGATTTTCCAAGAGACTTTTCTTACTAAATTCATTGGTAAGTGACTTTAATCTATTTCTTTTTAATTACTCATTACATTTCATGAGATTTCAACATCAAATTAGGAATTTCATGGTAGAAATCAGGGAATTGGGTAGAATTGGAAATTTTTATGAAATTGGGATTTAGACCTCAATTGAGGTTGGATTTCGATATAAATTACATAACCGGGCTCGGGGGTGAATGGGTATTCGGATTTTGATCCGAATCTCGATTTTGACCAAGCGGACCCCAGGTTGACTTTTGTTGACTTTTTTCAAAATGATCTAAATTGAACCTCTTTCGTTCGTAGGTAGTTTCTAAAGCTTATTTTAAATCGTTTGCTCAATAATTTGCTATATTTGGTTGGTTTGGAGGCTTGATCAAAAGGCAAGCGGTTGAACTTTGAGTTGATTGCGGAGTGAGGTAAGTGTTGGGTCTAACCTTGATTTGAGAGAATTAGGGAGCCTTTGGACTACATGTGTGAATTATGTGTGAAACGACGTAAATGCGAGGGGACGAGTGTATATGCGCTGTTACATTATTTGCTTTCCCATTTTCGTTGCTTCATAGTATATCTTGTTTCACGCCTTAATTGCTACATGCTTATCTGATTTTCACGCCATAATTGCTACTTGCCACTTAGCATTCCTTGTATTAAATTGTCCATCCCCTTCATAATTTCATGCTTATTTACTGCTTGTCTTTATTTGCTTCCCTTACATATCTAAAATGTCTTATGTCTTGTTTGTCTTATAGTTTCGTATTATTTTTTTGTGTTCAATGATGTAGTTTCACTTGTATGAATTGTTAAATGGTAGATACCGTTGAGTTGGTAAATTTGAGACATCCGAATTGTTCGAGACTCTTTGATTATCATGTTATTCTCTATTGCTTGTACATTTGTTCTCCCAATGTAGGATTTCTTGTAAATCTTGGTTATTTAATTACTATTGTTAATTGAAATTGTTTGGGGAGCGGGTTGAACGTCGCAACGAAAATTAAGAGGTACTGAATTTAAATGGTGAAATAAGGACGGATTGTGATGTTGATAGATGATTATATGGTGGGATCGAGTTGCGCGCCGCAACAAATTGTTTAAAGCTGATATTGTGGGATCGGGTTGCATGCCGCAACATATTGATAAAAGTTATATTTGTTTGTGACAGTTGGATTGGCCTCGGTAATTGGGACGAGTTATATGACTTGTCATTCTGGACTCTCTGTTAGTTGGTTTTGAGTTTGTTGATATGAATTGCCTGCTTTCCTTCTATTCTTATCTTTCCTGTTATTATTATTATTATTATTATTATTATTGTTGTTGTTGTTGTTGTTGTTGTTGTTGTTGCTGCATATATGTTAATGTAAATAACCCGCCTTAGCCTCGTCACTACTTCGTCGAGGTTAGGCTCGACACTTACATAGTACATGGGGTCAGTTGTACTGATACTACACTATGCACTTCTTGTGCAGATACCAGAGTTGGTCCCGGCGGCGTTCAATAGACTTGCTCGGATCCAGCTATTCAAAGGAGACTGAGGTATAGCTGCACGACGTCCGCTGCCCTGAAGTTTCCTTCTACTTTTTTTAGCTGTTCATTTGATTCAGACAATTATGTTTATTTCATACCATTATCTGTAGTATCTTAGACGCTCATGTATTCGTGATACCATTTCCGGGATGCGTATTTGAATTTCGTCACTTATTAACTTATTTACTTATCGCAGACTATTCAGTTTTATTCTTGTCATTTAATTTGAAAAGAAATATTTAAAATGATTAATAAAATTTAGCTAATGTTGGCCTGCCTAGTAAGTGTAATGTTAGGTGCCATCACAGTCTCGAGGGTGAGAATTTCGGACAGTGACAGGTGAAATAATTTTGATCTATCGAGCAAGATGACGACTATTTTATGTGGCCAAAAAAAAAAAAAAAAAAAACAAAGACTTGGGAAATGTTCGATGTACAGACAATGGTTTCAGATCGTTGTGTCCTTCAAAAAGTCAGATAATACATATACTCCGAACAATAGAAATGCATATACCCAGGAGTTTCACGTCATTTTGTTAAATGATAGGAAAAAGAATATAAATGAAGTCAAGTCTAACAATGTCGCGCGTCCCTCCAACTCCGAAGTTTGGTGGCGGTGGGGGAGTGGGAAGATAGAAGACAAAAGTTGACTACTCATATTATTCAATTAAACAAAGTTGGCATATAGCCGGGTGGCTACTCGTAATTATTCAATTCTTAACTAAAACCCACGTTTGTCCCATCCTTCTTAACTTGAATTCATATTTTTTCACAAGTGCAAATGCAAAGTTATACGCATAGTCCATGGTGGGTGTACTCGTTTTCCCAGAAATTCAATTTAATAACAAAATTACGCACAAATAATGCTTGTTTAGCTTTGCTTTTATATTTTTTTATTGTTATATTCATCCCTTGTGAATCATAAGAAAATTACTAGTACTGCAATTAATTTAATCTTGGAGATGTACTAAGATTTCTGAATTATAAATAGATCTCAACTGCAAGAGGTCCAATAATCCAAACATTTGCAGAAGAAGACCATTCAACCTGAGCAGCAGAATACTCCAACTTAGTATCCAAATTTTTTGAAAAGAATATGGAAAATAAAGGATTAAGCACCAATATGAGGAGAATCCTCCTATTGATTAATTGTCTAATACTCGCTGTTGGTATTTGTGGTGGCCCTCTAATGATGCGTCAATATTATGTTGAGGGAGGTTCAATAATATGGCTTAGTAGTTGGTTACAAACTGCTGGATGGCCACTCACTCTTATACCTCTCGCCATCCTATACTTTTATCGTCGAAAATCTGAAGGCTCTAATGCTAAGTTTTACTTCATAACACCTAAACTCTTCATTGCATCATTCGTTATTGGCGTTGTCACTGGTGTTGATGATTTTCTCTATTCGTGGGGCGGGTCAAAACTCCCTGTGTCAACCTCTTCACTTCTTCTTGCTGCTCAACTTGCCTTCACATCAGTAGGTGCTTTCTTTATAGTGAAGTTGAAGTTTACACCCTACTCTATCAATGCAGTAGTTCTTCTGACAGTTGGTGCTGTTTTATTGGGTGTTCGATCTAATGGTGATAGACCAGAGGGTGTGACAAGTAAAGCCTATATTCTCGGTTTTATGATGACACTTTTGGCAGCAGCTTTGTATGGAGTCATTTTGCCTTGTATTGAGTTGATTTACTTGAAGGCAAAACAAGCTATTACTGCTACGTTAGTATTGGAGATTCAGATGGTCATGTGTTTTGCCGCTACTGCTTTTTGCACAGTAGGAATGATCGCTAATAACGATTTTCAGGTACTTTTTTTTTTTTTTTCTTTTTTCGTAACTCATTTTTACCCATGCATCTTACTCATTTCCGCAGAGGGATGAAAGCTCTTGTCATGGAATACTTTTTCAAATTTTGGCATACATATCAATATCGTGCGTTTGGGTTGAATGAGACATATTGTAGATGACACGTTATATGAAACTTGGATCTGTCAAAAGTATATAAAATTTGGAGCAGTACTAGATTCGAACAAATTTACCTAAATATGATGTATCATAAATACTTCCTTGGTTTCAATTTTGTTTAGCTATATGCTATAGAGAATCTCTTTAAGGAGCAAGGATTAACATATTGATCAAAATTCGCAGGCAATGTCAAGGGAGGCAAAACAATTTAACCTCGGAGAAGCAAGATATTATATAGTGATAGTATGGACTTCTATTATTTGGCAATGTTTTTTCGTAGGTGTTATTGGAGTCATTTATTGCTCTTCTTCTTTGATGTCCGGGGTTATGATCGCGATTTTACTTCCGGTTACTGAGGTATTAGCTGTAGTTTTCTTTAAGGAAAAATTTTCAGGTGAAAAAGGCCTTGCTCTTTTCCTTTCTCTTTGGGGTTTCGTCTCATACTTCTATGGAGAATTCAGACAAACCAAGAAGCAGAAGAACACAAGTCCAAAAATTGAGATGACAACAATGCATACTGAGTCTGTTTGAATTACTGAGTCTTTCTCATATACTGTTCATGGCTATATGGATAAAGAATTTTTATTTTTTGTAGAAAATAGTGTAGGTCGTTTTTCTTTCAGTGCTACTTTCGTTGTTTGTGAAAGGGTCTCTTTCATTGAAATTTCTGATGTTTCTCTTAAATCTCTAATACAACACATGCAGATTCGCGGTGTCCAGTAAATTCTCATTTTTCATGACTAATTCAACATTACAATTCATAACACCACTATTAAATACTAATTAAATAATAAGAGTTTCATGGATACATTGATTAACTAATATTTTCAAAGGTACTGAACCATTAGTTATCAACTTTCATCCAGGAGTTATGAAATGGATTTATCTACGAGTTGTAAATCATGAACAAAAACACTTAAATATTTTCCTTTTCCTCGACATAAAACCAAACAACATAACTTTCAAAATCAAATTAATATATTTTCGTTTTGAAAGAAAAGGCACATCTAATTTTTTAAGAATTTGGCTAAACATGTTACAAATTGAATATGTATCTATTCAATATTGTTGAAAGAGGAAAAAGAGAAAATGCATAAATACCCCCGACCTATAGTCAGATTTCCAACTATACACTTTATCTTTGCCTGGGTCCTATTACCCCCTGAACTATTTTAAAGTAGAATTATTTGTACCCTTAAAGCCTATGTGATAGAGTGTGTGTATTTCACTCTCCTTATGAGAGCGAGAAGCAATAAAAATAATTTTCATATTTTTCGTTTTGCTTTTTTATATTTTTTTAGTTAGATATATAATTTTTTACTTTTTTTTTCCTTTTCTATTTCCTTTTTCTTTGTCTCTTTCTTTTACTTCTTTATTTGTTTATTCCTTACCTTACGTCATGTAACGACCCAACCGGTCGTTTTGAGCATTGCATTCCGTTCAGCTATTTGAAGTCTTGAGTAGCTTCATATGTATTATGACTTGTATGATTCGTCGATTTTGGTATTTAGGTGATTCGGGATTGATTTGAAAGAATGATTCTCAACTAGGAAGCTTTAAGTTGGAAGAGTTGACCAAGTTTAACTTTTGTGTATTTAACATTGGATCGGAGTTTTAATGGTTTCGTTAGGTTTGGATGGTGATTTTGGACTTGGGCGTATGCACGGATTTGCATTTGTTAGTGAAGGTTTGAAATGTTCATAAGCTTGACCAGGAGTTGACCTTGATAATATTGGGTGTAGATTGTGGTTTCGAGAATTGGAATAGCTTCGCTATCTCATTTTGAACTAGTGTGCAAAATTTGAGGTCATTCCGAGTTGATTTGATATAGTTAGGCACGAGTTTTGGAAGTTGAAAGTTCAAAGGTCATACAGTTTGATTTGAGGTATAATTCGTGGTTTTAATGTTTTTATGTGAGATTTGAGGCCTCGAGTAGGTCCGTGTTATATATTTTGGTACATGTTCAGATGGGATCCCGAAGGGCTCGTGTGAGTTTCGGTTCATTTTCATGTTCTTTAGCACTGTTGTTTTCTGGTGTTTCAGACCTTCTTCGCGATCGCGAAGATTGGGTCGCGATTGCATAGTGTATTAAGGGAACTGATATTTCCTTCATCGCGTTCGCGATTGGGTAATTGCTTTGGCGTACCTTTTGTGAGGCCTGAGCATCGCGTTCGCATCAGTCAGATCGCGTTCACATAGAGTTGAGTTGAGGAGCTGGGGGCTGGAGGAAATGCCTTCGCGTTCCCTAAGGTCTGGATCTAATGTGCATCACGTTCGCGAGGTTTATGCCGCGAACACGTAGAGTCTTTTGGTGGCAGTGAGTTTTTGTTCATCGCGAACGCGAGGGCCCTTCCGTGTTCACAAAGAGTTGTTACGACTCGACCGATCGTTTTGAGTATTGTAGCCCCTTTCCCTGATTTATTACTTATTTTATGTTCGTTTGTTGATATGTGACTTGCCGGGTTGGTTGGTTTGGTTCCGAGGATGTTGCGGAATAAAATGGGACACTTAGTCCCAACATTAGAAGCCTAAATTGAAAGAGTTGACCGGATGTTGGCTTATGAGTAGACGAATCCGGAATGGAGTTTTGATGGTTCTGATAGCTCCTTATGGTGACTTTTGACTTGGGAGTGTGTCTGGATATTAATTTGGAGGTCCATAGATGGTTTTGGCTTAAATTGGCGAAAGTTGGAAAAAGGAAGGTTTGGAGAGTTGAGAAGTTCGACCGAGAGTTCACTTTGTTGTTAACGGGCTCGAATTTTGGTTCTGGAAATTGGAATAGGTCCATTGTGTCATTTATGACGTGTGTAAAATTTGAGTCAATTGGAATTGGTTTGATAGGTTTCGACATTGATTGTAGAAGTTGAAAATCCATTAGTTTCAATAGGATTGAATTAGGGTGCGATCCGTATTTTTGATGTTATTTGATGTGATTCGAGGTCTCGACTGAGTTTGTATGATATTTTGAGATGTGTTGTTATGTGTGGATGGGTTTCCGGGGGCCACGAGAGTGATTCAGATTGGAATTGGATTGGAGTTTGGACTTGAGGAAATGCTGAAGAATTGCAGGTCTGGTGCGATCGCACTTGCAAAGAATTGGTCGCAGGTGCATGATCGCAGAAGCGGTCATGGAAAAGCAGGTGCGGAATGTGCTAGGGGCTGGGGCATACGCAGGTACAAAGATGTGTCCGCATCTACGAGCTCACAGATGTGGGAAGTAGAGCGCAGAAACGGAGGGCAGATTGGTATGGTTTTTCGCAGAAGCGGGTTTGTTGCGCAGGTGCGCGTGCGCATAATCGCTTGTTTGACTGCAGAAGCGGAAGTTGGCTAGAAGGTCTCAGGCTGTAGATGCGGCCACCTTTCCGCTGAAGCGGGACGACAAAGGCGGTTAAATGACCGCTGCTGCGGAATCATTGGCAGAAGGTTTAAATAGAAGGGTGAAGAGCTCGAAACACACACGTAAATTATGCTCGCTAGTCAAAGATAGAATAGTATAATATCGTATCTACAAGGATTGGAGTTAAACAGTATTTCTTTAGTTTCTAGCTTGGTTGCTATCCAGGGGAAACAACAATTGAGATCTATATGATTAATAACTAAAGTTAACTAAGAATCTAAAGCTATTGACTAATGACTATCGCAACAACGGTAAACAAGGAAGTTATCAGTGGAAGAAAATAGGGGTTGATTGGATAGGTGCAAGATAATTGTTTGGGATCTAACTCTAGATAATTCACTTCTAATGTTTAAGTGAGTCTCTCGAATTCACTCAATTATTAGTTCAAACGTTTAGTAGAAACTCTTCTCTCGATTAAGTCTCAACCTCACAAGATGAACCAATTTAAGTACATGAAGATATGCAAGAATTCATAGTAGATTGGTCTTTAGGAGAACCTCTTTCGATTATCCTCCTAACTAAGTTTAATTAACAATTCAACTAGCACCTTTCAATTACTAAGAAGAATTAATGAACTCAACCAACAATATAATGCAAATATATCACAAGTTATGCCTCTCTCGATTACATGAACAAGTGAATATAGATGCAACAATTAAATCATCCAAAACGCTTCAATACATAAAACTAGAGTTATAATTCATAAACAATCATCAATACACCATATCCATCAAACCTTAAAGAGAACTACTCCATAGATATGGAGCAATTCATCCCAAATATGTTTAAAGTAAAGAAAAACATAAAACGATCCAAAATCGGGTCTTGTGTAAAGATTGAAGGGTGAACTCCTTGTGCTTTTGCTCCTCCCGCTCCTCCTTGGCCTCCTTATGTCTAATATGTGTCAAAAGTCCAAGAAATAATATTTTTCCACGTAATTATAATAAGTAGGGTCGAGCCAAACGAAATCACCTTTTCCTACGCAAAATATGACAATTACTCTATAAAATTTGCACAGGCGCGCCGCATTGGGAAATGCACCATGCGGGGCTTTAGTGCGGAAATCCAGAGAGTTGAAATATGTCAGGCAGCAGAAAATTACACGTGCGCAGTGCCCCATGCGCTGCAGCAGTGGGCTTTTCTCAGAGTATGGAATTTTCCTGGGTTTTTGATATCCAGATGTGGTTTTCGACTCTCGAACGCATTCCTAGCATAATCCCTTGGGCTTTTACTCAGACTTCAAAGATTCAAATTATTCGAATTCATTCCATTCATCTACATAGCTCGGAATCACTCCTACAAGGCATAAAACACACAATAAGTACAAAACACTAGCGATTAAAGCTCAAACACAATAAAAGTGCAGTAAATTAGAGTGCAATAAGTGACAAAAATAGGTAATTATAGCTTACCATCAAAGGGTTTCGTGATTTCTCTCATTTTGGACTTTGCAAGCTCCGCTAGTGACGATTTTTGGAAAGGTTTTCAGCTAGATTGAAGAGGTAAGTGACTTTTGATCATTTTTATTCATTAATATTGAATACCCATTGAATTTCCCACCTAAATTATGTGTTTGTGAGGTGAGATTTGGGTAATTTTGGACTAGGGATTGGAGAGTGAGATTTTGGGCTTTGAAGGTTGATTTTTTTGTCGGAATTGGATGATTTTAGTATAATTGGACTTGTTATGTAATGGGTGTTTCGGATTTTGTGAATTTTGTCGGATTCCGAGACTTGGTCCTGGGGTTGATTTTTGGGTTCACTTTTGATTTTTGGTTAAATATATTAGCTTTATCATTTAGAATCAATTCTTATAGCTTTTATTGATAGTATTACGTTATTTCTGGCTAGATTCGAGCCTCCCGAAGATTGATACGTGTGGGAAAGGCTTGCTAGCGGGTGATTTGATTTGCTTGAGATAAGTATCTTAGCTAAACTCGGTTGAGGCACTAGTTGCCTGAATTATTGTGATAGCTGCGTGCTATTGGGTATGCACATGTGTGGGGTTGAGCCCATGTGCTGGCACCGAAGATATTTATTCATATATGGGCTGTGCTCAGGTCATAATAAGCCTAGAATTGACTGTTAAACCTTAAGCTATGATGATTTACACATTTGGGACATTGCTGCGAACTATTTGAGCCATGTTTGAGGCTACATAAGGGTTTAATGCCTGAATGAATTAATAAATTTTATTCTTTGACAAAATTGCCGGTTTGAGCTATGATTGTACACTTTACACATACGAACACTTTAGCATGTCTTTTATGCCAGTCTAGGAGAATGAGATTTGTTATTCACTCATTTCATACATGTATACTTGTTTATTTGCTCTTTTATTGTATGATTGGACTGGGTGCATGTGACCACGTGGGGTGGATTATGTTTGTGCTTGTGACTACGCCAGGCAGATTGTGTTGTTGTGCCTATGACCACGCCGGGCGGATTGTGTTGTTGTGCCCGTGACCATGCCGGGCAAATTGTACTGTTGTGACTGTGACCACGCCGGATGGATTATGATATTGAGTCTGTGACAATGCCAGACTGGTAGCACGTTGAATTGGCCATGCTTGCGTGTGGATATGGATCCATCCCCCTAGGGTCACCCTCTCATGTATCTCTCTTGATGGTGTACACACGGTTATTGAGGAAATTGATCAGTGGTTTGGTACGGATATGGAAAAGTTGAGGAAATCTCACCAGTGTTTTGTTTGTATTTTTGCAATTTCATCTTTACTTGCAATTTCCTTGATCATTTATCTGATTTACCTGCATATCATCTCTATATGCCGAGTATTGACTCAGTAGGGTGTTTGAGTACTGTACACCTACACAAACGGATGTCTTCTTTCTGAACTATATGATTTGATTCCCTTATTGTTCTATACCTGTTTAAAGGATGAAACTACACAGGTGATAGCTAGTATCATTTAATAATTTGTGTTTCTCTTACCTTGCCGAGTTTATTTACGATACTTATTAAGTACATTGGGTTGGTTGTACTCATACTACACTCTGCACTTAATTGTGCAGATCCAAATGTGGGGACCAGTTATCAGTAGTAGACTTGCTTGTTGGACTATCTGCTAGAGACGAGGTAGAGCTGCATCCTTGGTCGCAGTTTGACTTATCTTTTCCATTCATACTGTTGTTATAATTCAGACAGTGTATTTGCTGTTCAGTTTCACACTTGTATTCTGATGTAGAAGCTCATGACTCCGTATTTACCAGTTTTTGGGGATTTACTTTATATTAGCAGTTATATTGTATTGAAACTTCAGATTTATGCTATTTCTATAGATTTCGTTATTCTTTTTACCTTTTTATCATGTTTCGATTTGCCTAGGCGGTGTGTCAGGCGCCATCACGACGAGTAGGGATTTTGGGTAGTGAAAAGAGTATACCTGGAGCAGACCTTTAAGTACTATTTCAAAGGTTTCATACATTTTATCATATTTTAAGCAATGGAGCTCGGATTTGGGCGGTTTTGGAGGCGATTTTTTCCACATGGATTAGGGTAAGTGTTTTCTACTCCGTTTTGATTATATTATGTGATTTTATCTTCGTTTATGGCATTTGATTGGTGATATCAAAAGAGAAATTGGGGATTTTTGTCTAAAGTTTCCTAGAGTGAAATTTTGAGTTTTAAATATTGAATTGGGATTTGAATGAAATTATTATGGCTGGAATTTGTAATTGAATATGTTATCGGATTTTGTGAGTTTTGTCAAGTTCCAAGGTGCGGGCTCGGGTTTGACTTTTGGTTGACTTTGAGTAAATGTGTAAAGATTCGACCTTTATCATTTGGATTGTTTCCTTAGGAATTATTTGATGTTGTTGAGTTGTTTTTGGCTAGTTTCGAGCCGTTCGGAGATTGATACGCGTGGGAGGGCATTTCTAGAGTAATGCTTGGCTTGCTCGGTATTGGATTTGGCTTGTTCGAGGTAATTGACTACCTAAACTTGGATTTAAGGGTATTTAACCCTGGGAACTATGTTGTAAGAGATGTATTTGGGTGAATTCATTCTAGGTGACGAGCGTTTGGGCGTGCACTGGGGTAATCATGATTCAAGTTGACTATTAGACTATGACTAGACTTGGTTTGCTATTACATCGTGTACATCCATGTTCTCCCTACTTGTTTGATTATCTGAGTTGTGAATCATGTTAGAAGACATGTTTAGGCTATGTGATTATTTGGTCGAGGGATAATGAACTAATTCCATTGTTTTGAGTTATAACACTCAGTCATGGTTCTTCATTTGCATATCATATCTTAGTTTCCGTTCATCATTCATCGTTACATCGCATGTTATCATTGTTTTTCCATATGTGGAGTTGTTGGGCTCAGTGGTATGAGATTGTGAGCCCTTGAGACTTGAGAGGTTGATGACTGAGGTGGGTCGTAGAACCAAGTTGGGAGTGTTGTTGTGGATCCGTCTATGAGCCGCAGCAAGCCATGCTGGCTTTATTATTATTGAGGATCGGGCTGCACGTCGCAGCAGGACTTACAGGCTTTTGATTAGTGCTTGGGAAGGATTCACCTCTCTAGAGTCTGACATACCAACAATTAGTGCAGGCATAGTGATATATATATATATACACGTTCTTTGATGAGGGGCTTATGAGCCAAACACCCATACAATGCTGAGTAATTTGTTTTTTGTGTGTGTATGTGATGAATGGGCAACTGAGGTAGACAACTAGAGTATGTTGAGCAATGAGAGTATCTAGAAATATCATCGTTACATAATTTATTTGACATGCGTACTTGGCATGTAGGCATAGAGATGCATTTTCCTCATGCTAGACGGCATTGTGACATTTAAGATTTGACATGTAGGCATTGTGATGTATATTCCTCATGCTAGACGGTATATGGTAATTGATGACTTGGCATGCATACTGACATATAGTCATAGAGATGTACTTTCCTCATGCTATCTGATAATGAATTATCTGTTATTGAAAGTTTGGGAAAAATCATAGTTTTTCTCATATACTCATATTTTGGTGATTCCGGTGAAGATTTGGGCTTTACTGTTATACCTGAAAAGCATGTCTAGTTTTCCGTAACCGTGAATGAACTAAGCATAATATCTTTTGAGTTATTGCTTGTACTGCCTTCATTATATTATTTTGAGTTGTTATTTGGCTATTGGTGTTGGACTCTGACCGTTTTCCGAGCTCGTCACTGCTTTCAACCTAAGGTTAGATTTGTTACTTATTGAGTACATGAGGTCGGTTGTACTTATACTACACTTCTGCACCTTGCGTGCAAACTTTGGAGCTAATGTTGCTGTGTATGGCGGGAGCTGGCATTGAAGATGTACCTGCGTTCTGGTTATAACATTCTCTTGTTCTTGGTAACTTTAGATTTGAAAATCTATTTATGTATAATTCGAACAGATGATGTATTTATTTCGTACTAGCTTTGTAAAATTCTAAGTCTTAGAAGCTCCTGACTTGTACTACCAATCCTTGGGATTTTGTATAGAAAGTTCAGTTATCTTGTTTATTGATTCTTGTTATCCTAATTGTGCTGTGTCGTCTATCACATGGCTTATCAAGCCGGTAACCATGCGGGAAGGTTTCCCATCACCCGGCTCACCAATCTAATCGACTGGAAGGAAGGATATACGACTATTTGACTTTGCAAGAGTAGTTTCATCGGTGGAAGGGAGGGAGAAGGTTTGGAATGGGTTAGGTGCCATCACGACTAGTTGGATTTTCGGTCGTGACACGTCATTACCTTCCGAAGGATATTCACTAGCTGGGGACTTTGTCTAACCATTCTTCTTCTATTTATTATGCTTTTCTACTTCTTCTTTCTATTCTTTTCACATACTAATTAAACACTCAAAAAAATGTATTCGTAAGCAAAGCAAAATACATTCAGATTTGGGGAAAAAATTCATCATCGAAATTGTTGCACCCTATTTTGCACTAGTCAAAATAAGATTCAACTTGTGGTTTCTCTGCTGTTGATAAAGAAAGCCGCCACCTAATTTTTAAAGGTATACTACGGTACCTATTCAATTCCTAAGTCATATTCTTTATTAGTCTACTAACCAGTGAGATTATGGATAAGGGTTCTTGTTCTTCTAAGGGAAGGTGTTAGACACCCCTTAAAATCTATTTGAGGTAGTTCCATAGGACTTAGACTAGATTTGGAATTAATTATTTATACTATGCCTTAACTAGTGTTCTAGAGATACGACTTACCGTATATTAGGACATAATTCTTACAAAGGGAGGGTGTAGTTTAAAAGGATATGAATTATAGAGGGAAATAATGTTAGTGCCTGTGTACTTGAAAAGAGCTTTTGAATGAGATATAGGATGTTTGTATTTAAGAAAGCATGTGAAAAAGGAGGACTAGATTAAAACACTTGTTCTCAAAGCATAGAGGTGCATATTGTTCTAATGGGGATAAAGGGTACTATGGGAGTAGGCCTAAGATGTATCTTGATCTTTTAGACATGGAGAAAAACCACTTTTTGAAAATCCTTTTGAGCGACATCACTTCATATTTTCGAAATGATTTGATTCCCTTTTGAAGATTAAGCTTGTGTTTCTAATCTATTTTTTTTAAAAAGGAGCTGCCATCCTTTTCTAAGCTTTGGGCTTCAAAATATCTAAGAAAAGTTAGCAAAAATACACAACAGAATAACTTAAAATTACCGAATGTGGGTTTGGTTACTAACTAATGCTTCTTTTAACCCTATGTTATTAAGGTTTGCCTAAGTTTCGTACGACTTAAGGTATAAAGTAAAGCATTCAATCCAATATATAATTGTTGTACACATGTGAGATAGAATAACAACAAAGATGCAGCAAAGTGCGACAAGGCAGTAAACTAAAGTAACGGAGCAATAAACAATAAAGAGTTTAGAGGGAGAGGAATGGACTTTTGTCCTCAAAGAGGCAGGCCCAGCAGTAATAGAGACAGCGACAACTGACTTCGAATTTTGAGAAAATACAGCAAATGCTGGACTTGGGCCCGAGTTCTCAAGAACGCGGAAGGCCCAAATAAATGTACATGTTCGAAAAAAGAAAGAGAAGGTCATTAGACACATATTCTGCATGTTCAACCATGTATGAAACTCATAAACAAATGATTGGAGAAAAATATAACAAAATATCGATACTCAAATGCTATGAGAAACTTATACTAATGTGGCGGTTATACATGGCAAATAATTTACAATGAAAATCTTTCATTGTCATTAAACACTAAACCCAAAGAGAACAACAAATGTCAATGGATTAAGGGCTAAGGAGAGAGTTCTACTCAAGGTCGATGCTCCTTTTGAATCCCCTGATACTTCAAAGTTCCCAAGAATCTCAAGGCCCAGGGCGGTGCTTGTGCCAAGGAAAGCAGCCCAACCTAGAGTTAAACTCTACTCCCAAATACCCCTAACCACTAACGACTCATTTTTCCCTATGGGTATATGTACCAATGAGGCTCTTTCAATATAAACCAACTACCGCAATGCAATATACTAGAGAAATATACTTCTCCCTTGGCAGAATAACATAAGGACACAAGAACAGTTTCATTTTATGACTACATTTCTAATACCAAATGAATGATGGTCAAATTTTAAAGACATATTGGGGGGGGGGGGG
>MCJB01035976.1:31886-46795 GCA_002018475.1 Nicotiana obtusifolia | reverse complement strand
GGGGGGGGGGGGGGCACAAACATTATAGTATTACTGTTAAAGATCTAAATACTTGGGATTACATTTAAAGGATACGTAAGGAGCACACAGTTCAGATATGCAGCAACCTAGAAATGTAGATGCTTCTACCTTGGTAGACTAATTACAAATTAGTTAGCTTAGGTCTTACCACCAGCACATGTATAGATTAACGACACTACTTGGAACCTTTTACAAGCATTAATAAAGGTTAAGACAAACAGTCATGATTAGCAACTTCTACAGATGTTATTAAAAATACCAAAACATAATCAAAACTCTTAGCATGACTACAGGCTTAAAGATTCAAACATGGAATTCTTAAGATGCTTAATAAGATCCCACGTTATCAACCTTACTTTATTTGTAATTGATGGAAGAACCACATCTTCATAAGAACACTAATCTTATATTGAAATAGGTAGACTATTTTGCCCAAGCAGTAACAATAAGAGGTTCTCTTAGGATTTGCAGATCATATTCAATTCCGATTAGCAGGGAAACAAAAGACTGGGTGCAATTTCAAAACAAAGTACAGGAATATGAGATCACGAAGACAAATAGGGGTACATACAATATTTCAAATCAGCTACACATAGATATTTTAAATGAGGTCATGATCTTACAACCAAGCCAGCAATGTCATATAAGGGGGTCATAGACAAGGAAAATATTGTACCAAACAGGTTTAACTCAGATATAGAGATTAAGGTTAACATCTGAATATGAGGCTGATATGTATCAACTTGAAAAGTGTTATCATTCAACTATAACAAACACAACTATAAACTATTTTGTGAAAAGATAAACTTGATCTTAATAGAATATATGCAGAAGGGTTACGGATATCCATAAAAGTTCACCTTAAAAAGACCGTTTCATATAGATAGGCCTAGAGATGCAACCAACAGTTAAATATGAACATAAGAATGTCATAATAATAACTCGGAAAACTGCTCTTAGAGTTAACATACACAGATATAGAGAAGGAGAGTACTTAAACACTTAAAATTCTCATGCTTTAGTCAAATGGTGAAGGATATAAACTATGAACTTTTCAGCTTTATCCTAGTTAGGATTATCAAACAATAATCTCGACCACAAGACAGACAAAATGCAGGAAATAGTGTGTAGAGATATAGATCACAACAGAATCATTAATAGAAAATCTGAAACCTTGGCAAGCATGAGAGGTCACTAAAGCACACTAAAGAAACTTAATCAAGTAGACTGTTTGAAATCTGAATGAAAGTCATTAAGGTCACATAGCAATCTAGTCAATACCAACCAAAGATATTCAAAAACATGACAAATGACCACAAATCAACAATAATACCTTATCATGAACTAGAGATAACATTTCTATACTAATGACAAACATCATAAACGAATACAATTAACAGAAGACAACAACATATTCGTGATATTCGATTAAAACACTCAAAAGAGAAAAGTTGGGAGGTGTACTGACCTTCTCCAGGGCAGCAGACCAAACAAGGATTCCTTCTAATTGCCTAGGACCCAAAGCTTCAAGCTTGAAGCAGGGAAAGCACTCAAAAACAAAAAGAGAAAACCAGAAATCAGTAAGAAACCCTAATTTTTTTTAATGAAATCTTAGTATTGCTTCTGTGTTTGTATGAGGTCTTGTGTGCTTGGTGAGAGCATTGAAGGCTCCTTTAATAGTGGCATTCTGCCTCTAGGGTTCAACAAGATTCAAAAATAAAAGTGGAAGATGACGATGAGTAGATGATGTGAGCAAGATTGGGGAAAATCTAAAGAGACAGAGTGAAATAAGAGTGAATCGGAGTAAATCTGAGAGAAAAATGAGTAAGACTCTTACCAGAGTGCACGATAGCCGTTACAAGTGAAGAATCTACCGGGTAAAGACCAGAGGTCCAAAGGTCATTGTATTTGACCTCTGGTTCAGAATAATTATCATGAAGAGCTCATGCATGCTCCAATTTGGTCACATCATAAGGAAATATGAGGACTTGAGTTTTTATCTTTGTGTTCGGGTTAGAAGACTCGAGATTTTGAATCTCTATGATGAAATGGGAAGGCGACAATGAGAGTCACGGATAAGGAAGCATAAGGGATGATTCTGGGTCAAGATTCTAGGGTTGGAGAGATTGGGGGGCTGTCTTTAGGTTAAACTTAGGAGAGCAAACATGGACCGTTGATATTTGAGATCAACGATCCTGATAATTTGAGACTAAACAATTTTTGTGGATGAAATTTGGGCCGTTAGATTCCTTTTTTCCACGGTCAAGTTTAAGCTCGCTGGGCTTATTAAAATTAAAAGGGAAATGGAGATAAATTTAGAGCCGTTGATCTGTGGGATGGGCGGCTCAGATCAATTGTGTATTTTTTGTGAGGGGATGTGAGCGATGACGTGGCATACGGTGATTGGTTCAAATGTGATGGAAAAGATTGCCAAAGTGGAAAGGGAGAGATTGCTCGGACTGGGTATTTTTGGATTGGGCTTGGATGTTGGGCTAGAGATGATTTAAAGAATGGCCAATTGGTCTTTAATAGAGAATTGCAATTATAGCCTTTAGCCTCTTTTGATCCCTTTTACTACCTATTATAATTAATTATTTATAAATACATCTTTTTTTGAATTATAGCATTAATTCTAAATGATTAACATAGTAGTCCTATTAACTAGAAATTACGGAGTAATTCATCAAATCAATTATATGGCCTATGTGATGTATATATATATAAAGGTTATTTTAATAAGCTTAAAATGGTAAGTATATTATTAATTATATAATACTAATGCTAGGTGTAATTTCAAATCTAATAATTAAGTAATTTGTAGAAATAGGTATTTATTACTAGAAAAGACTTTTAAAATATTTATTGTAAATTATTAAATATAAGTAAATTAAATTTAAAAGGTAGGGTCAAAATTGACAGTCAACAGAAATATCTTCCCACGCAGGAAAAAATGGAGGTGTTGAAATTTTAATTGGAAAAAGCCTTCTTCTAATCTAGCAGACACATTGTAATGACCCGACTGGTCCTTTTGTGTATATGAGCCCCGACTCCCCTTTTGATGCTTCACACATGTGTATTTATGGTTTTATGACTTGCGAGGATGGTTAGTTTCATTCCGAAAAGGTTTTGGGTTGATTTGGACCCTTTGGTTCTTGGATTAGAAGCTTAAGTTAGAAATATTGACTAAAGTTTGACTTTTGTGACAACAACCACAGAATGATACTTTGATGGCTCCGATAGGTTTATATCGTGATTTTGGACTTGGGCGCATGCCCGGAATCAAATTCGAAGGTCTCTAGGTTGATTTGACTTGTTTTGCTGAAAGTTGGCGATTTGAGCTTTAGAAGATTTCCCAAGTTTGACCGCGTGTTGACTTTTGGCTATCGGGTTCAGAAATTTGTTCTGTGACTTGGAATAGGTCTGTTTTGCTATTTGGAACTTTTCTACAAAATTTGGTGTCATTTGCAGTTGATTTGATAGGATTCAGATGCTTGGTTGCAATTCTAGAGGTTCTTGAACTTTTCTTTCAAATTCATGCATTCTGATGTCCGATCCGTAGTTCTAGATGTTGTTGTTGTGTTTTGATTGCGTGATCAAGTTTGTATAATGTTAATATACTTGTGTAGATGTTTGGTTTGGAGCTTCGAGGGCACGAGTGAGTTTCAGACATGTTTCGGAAAGGTCTGGACTCAAATATAGGTTGTTGGTGTGCTGGATTTGCAGTTTTCGCAATTGCGAGCACTAGCTTCGCAATTACAAACATGATAGGGGGGACTCAGATATTGCAATTGCGATACCTGGTGCGCATTCGCAAAGATTAGGCTTAGGTGGGCTATCTCGTATTTGTAATAAATAGGTTGCATTTGCGAAGTCTGTGTCGCAATTGCAATATCTCCTAGGCTTGTTAGTAGCCGCAATTGCGAGACTTTATAAGCAATTGGGAGGGTTCGTGAGTGCGAACCTAGTGTCGCAATTACGACATCTGCAACCGACAAAAGGTTGAAACGTCGGAATTTCATCTCATTTCTCTCATTTTAGAACCCTAGACTCAGTAGGAGGCGATTTGGAAAGGGGATTTTCATCTACAAATATTGGGTAAGTGATTCTAATCAATTTTTAACTATATTTCATAGTTATATCTAAGATTTATCATCAAATTTATGAGAATCAAAGAGGAAATATGGGAATTTTTTTCAAAGTTTTGAAAAATAAAAATTTGAGTTTTGAGAGTCGATTTGGATTCAGATTTGAATGTAAAATACATATATGGACTCGTGGGGTTATGTAGTCGAAATCTACCCTTGGAACCGGGTTTTGACAAGGCGGGCCCCGGGGTTGACTTTTGGGGAATTGTGTAAAGATCATAGCTTTATCTATCATAATTGATTTCCTTTCATTGTTTCATGATATTAAGTCATTTTTAGTTAGGTTTGAGCCATGTGGAAGCAAATATTAGGGAAAAACTATTTTCAAGGGTTTATTTGGCCTAGTTGAGCTAAGTATCTTGTCTAACTTTGTGTGAGGGAAATACCCCTTAGGATTTGGGTTGATTGTGTTATTTGTGTTATATGGACGACGCGTACACGAGGGGACGAGTGTGTACAAGGTCTATATGTAATATTTGACAGGTTTAGACTTTTAGACTTCTTCCATGCATTAAATTGAACTTATCATAACATATTATATCTTTTATTGTTGTATTTACTCTCTCATGCTCTATTTCACGTTGTTAGCACTTGTTATATCTTTTATTGTTATGTTTGCTCTTACATGTTTCAGTTGAAATTATTACCTCTCTTATTGTCTTGTTACCTCTCTTATAGTTGAATTACTCTTACTTGAAGTTGTTATTTCGTGGGAATGTTATCTTGTTGGGTTATTGATGTTGAAGTTGTGAAAGCTACTATCACATTGAGGTGAAAGTTGTTGGTTGTTGAGATATCTTGTTGAGTATTTCTCAATTCATTTTGTTACTTTTGAGATTCTTGTACACATTTTGGATGAGCCGTGTGCTATGTGTTGTGGTAACATTGATATTGTTGATGTTAGGCAAGTTGTGGCACATGGGCACTTATGGTGCGAATTGTTATTAAGTTGTGATATTGATGTGCATGCGGCGACATTAGGAGGGATTTATGTGCATGTTACTTACTGGTAAGGGAATTACTTAAAGCCATGTGGCAATATAAGCGGGCTTGCGCGTGTAGCAATTTCGGAAAAAATATTTTCAAAATTATCTAAATGTAAGGCTCACACGTCGATATAAGAAAAGTTTGTGATTGAGATTGTGAAATGTGAATATGAGTCGTGGCACCTCGGTTGTGATTCTTGTTGTACTTTCTATGTTAATAAGACTTGTTGGTTGAACAGTTTTTGTTGATTCTTTATTTGTCTTACTTGCATTTGTCCGTATTGGTTATTTGTTGACCTATTCATGTGTTCACTTTTTTGCTTTTATCGCCTTAAATTTCTGTTGTTAGTTTCCATTAATACACTGCTTTATTATCATTCATTTCCTCGCTTTGCATTAATAGACTACACTATACTCTGTTTAGTTTTTCTTGTCCTAGTAGGTGTATTGACCTGGCCTCGTCATTACTCTAGTGAGGTTAGGCTTGATACGTACTGGGTATTGTTGTGGGATACTCTTGCTATGCTTCTGTATATTTTTTGGGCAAATTCAGGTAAATCTGCTCGTGCTGGACACTAGTGTTCGTTCAGATATTTCTGGAGACTTCAAGATATGCCTACTTCCTTATTATTGTTATTCCTATTCTTAGAAAGTGTTGTATTAGAGATTTTCATATCTTTATGTAGAGCTTATGACCCAGTTCCACTGATTTTTTGAATTTTGTTACTAATGTCCGTATTGAAATTATTATGAGCTTTATCGATTTATTTTGTTTTTCTAGTTTGCTATTTCTGTTAAACTAATGGATGTTAGTCTTACCTAGTCTTAGAGACTATGTGCCATCACGACATCCTAAGGTGAGAATTTGGGGTTGTGACAAGTTTGTATTTGAGCCCTAGGTTCATCGGTGATACGAGTCATAAGCAAGATAGTAGAGTCTTGCGGATCAGTACAGAGACGTCTGTACATTTCTTCGATAGGCTACGAAACTGTTTGGAAATTCCACTTCTTTGATTCCTTATACTGCGAATTGTTGATTTCGAAATCTAAGTCTTTGTCTATCGATTCTCTCATAGATGGTGAGGACACACACTGCTAGAGTTCGATGATCAGACACCTGCGCCACCTGCTAGAGCCGCACAAGGCCAAGCTGGGGCAAAGGCTGAGGCAGGGCACTTGTTGCAGCCAGAGCACCTGCCTGAGCAGTGACTGAGGAGCCGCTAGTAGCTCCGGTTAGGGGACAGGCACCCGGGGCGCCTATTACTGCCCCTGGTCTTCAGGAGACCCTAGTGTAGCTTTTGAGCATGTTCAGCACTCTAGCTCAGGCAGGATTGATTCCCCTGCACCAGCTACATCTCAGGCTAGGGGAGGAGCTCAGACTCCCACGGCCCGTGCCCTAGAGTAGTGGGTCCACATTGATCAGGTCCCAGGTGTCATGCCAGCAAAGCCCGTTATACTGGTTCGGCCTGAGGTCAGGCCAGAGGCATTTGAGAAGGAGCAAAGGACACTTGAGAGGTTCAAGAAGTATGATCCTCCTACTTTCAGCGGCATAACTACCGAGGATACGCAGGGGTTTCTAGAGAAGTGCCATCATATTCTCTGCACCATGGGTATTGTGAGGTTAGCGGAGTTGCTTTTACTACATTTCAGTTGTCAAGAGTAGCATATCAGTGGTGGAAAGCTTATGAAGAGGGTAGGCCAGCTGATGCAGCCCCACTCACTTACGCTTAGTTTTGAGAGATGTTCTTAAGAGAGTTTGTCCCCCAGACCCTTCGGGATGCATGGCGCACAGAGTTTGAGAAGTTGCACCAGAGGACTATGTCAGTACCATAGTATTCTATCAAATTTAGCTAGTTGTCCAGACATGCACCTGCCTTGGTTTCAACAGCTAGAGAGCGAGTCCGCAGATTCATTGAGGGGCTCAGTTATGGTCTTAGGTTCAGTATTTCTCGGGAGTTGAGACGGATACCCCGTTTCAGTAGGTGGTAGAGATCGTTTGGAGGGTGGAGGATATACGAGTCCGAAAGAGAGAGGATAGGGAGGCCAAGAGGCCTCGAGGTACTGGAGGATTTAGCGGTGGCCACGCTGTAGTTTCAGCCTGTCTTGGCAGGAGATATGTGAGCTGGCTAGTTCCTTCAGCACTTCCAGCTTCTAGTAGTGCTCCTACTACTTCGAGGTATTAGGTTTCTAATTTTGCTCAGCCACTGTCCAGTGCACCTCCTGCACAGGGCGCTTTCAGCGGTCAGACTAGCCGACCAGGCAAAAGTCAATTTCGGCAACCACGTCCACCGAGAGCTTGTTTTGAGTGTGGTGATACCTGACATTAGGTGATGGATGGCCTAGACCCAGGAGGGGTGCACTTCCACAAACACACAAGCTCTACGGATTCTAGAGGGTTCACAAGCCATTGTTGCTGTTCCAGTTGTCGCTCCACTTGCATCGCCCGCTAGGGATAGAGGTTAGGCAGGTAGAGGTTGCCCTAGAGGGGGAGGCCTGGCTCGTCTCTAAGCTTTTCCTGGTAGGACGGAGGCGGTTGCGTCGGATGCTATCATCACAGGTATTTTTCCGGTCTATCATAGGGATGATTCAGTCTTACTTGATCTTGGTTCCACGCTTGTAGAAGATTCTATTATTGTGGGTCATGTTTATCGGTCGTGTATAGTCGTTACTGGTGGTTATCAGACCAGAGTTGATCTATTGCTGCTTAGTATGGTAGACTTTGACATGATCTTGGGCATGGATCGGTTGTCGCCCTATCATGCTATTCTGGATTGTCACGCCAAGACTGTGACATTGGCTATGCCAGGTTTGCCGCGGTTGGAATAGAGGGGTACATTAGATTATATTAGCCTTTGGGAGAGATGTCAGTGCTGATACTCCTACCGTTGAGTTAGTTCCGGTAGTGAGAGATTTCCCAGATGTGTTTCCCGCAGACCTTCTAGGCATGCTGCCCGATAAAGATTTCGATTTTGGTATTGACCTGGTGCTGGGCGCTCAGCCCATTCTATTCTACCATATCGTATAGCACCAGTGGAGCTGAATGAGTTGAAGGAACAACTGCAGGAGTTGCTCGATAAGGGTTTCTACTAGCCTAGTGTTTCACCTTAGGGTACTCTAGTTCTGTTTGTGAAGAAGAATGATGGGACTATGTGGATGTGTATTGATTATAGACAATCGAACAAGGTTATAGTGAAGAACATGTACCCATTCCTGCGCATTGATGACTTGTTTGACCAGCTTAGGGTGCCATATAGTTCTCTAAGATTGATTTGAGATTAGGATACCATCAGTTGAAGATTCGGGATTCAGATATCATGAAGACTGCTTTCACGACTCGGTATGGTCACTACGAGTTTCTAGTGATGTCGTTTGGGCTGACCAACGTCCGAACATCATTTATACACCCGATGAACAGGTATTCCTGCCACATATTGATTCTTTCATCAACATGTTTATTGACGATATGTTGGTATATTCTCACAGTCTGGGGGGTCATGAGCAGTACTTGAGGATCGTACTCCAGACCTTGAGGGAGAGGAAGTTATATGCAAATTTCTCCAAGTGTGAGTTCTGGCATAATTCGGTGGCGTTTTTGGGTCATATGGTGTCTAGTGAGGGGATCAAGATAGATTCAAAGAAGATTGAGGTAGTTCAGAGTTGGCCTAAACTGTCTTTAGCTACTAAGATTCAGAGTTTTCTTAGTTTGGCTGGATATTATCATCGATTCGTAGAGGGTTTCTCATCCATTGCTGCACCTTTGACTAGATTGATCCAGAAGGGTGCTCCTTTCAGATTGTCTGAGGAGTGTGAGGTGAGATTTCAAAAGCTCAAGACTGCATTGGCTATAACCCCAATGTTGTTGTTGCCTACGGGTTTGGGGTCTTACATTGTGTATTGTGATGCGTTCGCTCATTGGGCTTGGGGCGGTGTTGATGCAAGACGCCAGGGTGATTGCCTACGTGCCTCGGCAGTTGAAGGTTCATGAGAAGAATTACCTAATTCAAGACTTAGAGTTAGCAAATATTGTTCATGCATTGAAGATTCAGTGGCACTATTTGTACGGTGTTCTATGTGAGCTCTATACCGACGACCAGAGTCTCCAATATCTATTCAAGCAGAAGGACCTTAACTTTGGTAGTGGAGATGGTTAGAATTGCTGAAAGACTATGACATCACTATTCTGTATCATCTCGGGAAGGCCAAGGTGGTAGACGATGCCTTGAGTAGAAAGGTCGAGAGTATGCACAGTTTGTCATATCCACTGGCAGTAGAGAGGCCACCAGCCATGGATGTGCAGGCCTTGGCCAATGAGTTTGTGAGATTGGATGTTTGGAAGCCTAGCCGAGTTCTTGCTTGCATGGTTTCTCGGTCTTCTTTGTATGAGCGCATTAGAGCAAGAGCATCACTATGATGACTCCTATTTGCTTGTCCTTAAGGACACGCTGTACCACGGCGATGCCAAGGAGGTTTCTATTTGAGATGATGGGGTGTTACAGATGCAGGGCTAGATATATGTGCCCAATATGGATGGGTTGCGTGAGTTGATCCTTGAAGAGGCACACAATTCACGGTATTCAATTCGTCTGTATGCCGCTAAGATGTATTAAGATTTGAGGAAGCACTATTGGTGGAGAAGAATGATGCAAAATATGTTGGAGTATGTGTTTGTGTACTTGAACTGTCAGCAGGTGAAGTACGAGCATCAGAGGCCAGGTGGTTTGCTTTAGAAACTTGAGATTCCTGAGTGGAAGTGGGAGCGTATTACCATGCATTTCATTTTTTGGCTCCCACATACTCTGAAGAAATTCGACGTAGTGTGGGTTATTATGAATAGGCTGACCAAGTCAGAACATTTCATTCCGATGTTGACTACCTATTCTTCAGAGCAGTTGGCTCAGATCTATATCTGTGAGTTTATTAATCTCCATGGTGTGCTGGTGTCCGATATCTCAGACCGAAGTGCGGAGTTCACATCACATTTCTAGAGAGCCGTGTAGTGTGAGTTAGGCACTTGGGTTGAGTTGAGTACAATATATCACCCCTAGACGGTCAGTCGGAGCGTACTATTCAAATATTGGAGGATATGCTATGCGCCTGCGTTATGGATTTTAAGGGTTCATGGGATTAGTTCCTACCGCTTGTTGAGTTCTCCTACAATAATAGCTACCAATCGAGTATTCTGATGGCTCCTTGTGAGGCTCTATAATGGGAAGCAGTGTCGTTCTATAGTTGGTTGATCTCAGCCGGAAGAGGCTAGGTTGTTGGGTACTGATTTGGTTCGGGATACCTTGGAGAAAATCAAGTTGATTCAAAATCGGCTTCGTTCAACACAGTCTAGACAGAAGAGTTACGCTGACCGGAGGGCTCGTGATGTAGCATTTATGGTGGGAGAAGGGTTTTGCTGCGGGTTTCACCCATGAAGGGTGTGATGAGGTTCGGGAAGAAGGAAAAGTTTAGCCCTAGGATGTTGGTCCTTTTAAGATCCTTGAGAGAGTTGGTGAGGTGGCCTAGAAACTTGCATTACCACCCAACTTATTGGCAGTTCACCCGGTGTTCCATGTTTTCATGCTTCAGAAGTATTATGGTGATCCGTCCCATATATTAGATTTTAGATCAGTTTGATTGGACAAGGATTTGACTTATGTTGAGGAGCCGATGGCCATCTTGGACAGGCAGGTCCGAAAGTTGAGATTAAGGAATATTGCTTCAGTGAAGGTTCAATAGAGGGGTCATTCGGGCAAGTACGCGACCTGGGAGACCGACCATGACATGCAGAGTCGTTATCCTCACCTTGTCGTCACTTCAGGTATGCCTCTATGCATGTAGGACGAACGTTCGTTTTAAGAGGGGAAAAATGTAACGACCCGATCGGTCATTTTGTGTATATGAGCCCCGATTCCCCTTTTGATACTTCAAACATCTTTTTTTATGGTTTTATGACTTGCAGGGTTGGTTAGTTTCATTTCGGGAAGGTTTTAGGTTGATTTTGACCCTTTGGTTCTTGGTTTAGAAGCCTAAGTTAGAGATGTTGACCAATCTTTTACCTTTGTGAAAACGACCCCAGAAGTGTGTTTTGATGGCTCCGATTGGTTCGTCTCGTGATTTTGGACTTGGTCGTATGCTCGGAATCGAATTCGGAGGTCCCTAGGTTGATTTGACTTAATTTGCCGAAAGTTGGCAATTTGAGCTTTAGAAGATTTCCCAAGTTTAACCGTAGGTTAAATTTTGGCTATCGGGTTCGTAAATTGGTTTTGGGACTTGGAATAGGTCCGTTTTGCTATTGGAACTTGTCTTTAAAATTTTGTGTCATTTGGAGTTGATTTGATAGGATTCAGACGCTTAGTTGCAATGCTAGAGGTTCTTAAAGGTTTTTTTTTTTCTAAATTCCTGCGTTTTGATGTACAATTCGTAGATCTAGATGTTATTTTTGTGTTTTGATTGCGAGCGAGTTTGTACGATATTTTTAAACTTGAGTGGATGTTTGGTTTAGAGCCCCGACGGCACGGGTGAGTTTCAGACGTGTTTCGGAAAGGTTTGGACTCAAATATAGGTTTCTGGTGTGTTGGTGCTGCAGTTGTAGCAATTGCGAGCACCAGCTATGCAATTGCGAACATGACAGGGGGGACTCAGTTATCACAAATGCGATAACTAGTTCACATTTGCAAAAATAGCTTAGGTAGGCTAATTCACATTTGCAATAAATAGGTCGCATTCGCTAGGAGAGCAGACTTCGCATTTGCCAAGTCTGAAATGCAAAGTCTGTGCCTCAATTGCGACATCTCCTGGGCTTGTCAGTACCCACAATTGCAATAGTTTCTTCGCAAGTGCGAGAACGGTTCGCAATTGCGACATTTGCATTTGAACAAAAGGTTGGTAACTCCGGATTTCATTCATTTTCTCTCATTTTAGAACCCTAAACTCGGTAGGAGGCGATCTGGAGAGGGGATTTTCATTTACAAATATTGGATAAGTGATTCTAATAAATTTCAAACTATATTTCATGATTATATCTTAGATTTAACATCAAATTTATGAGAATCAAAGAAGAAATTTGGGATTTTGTCAAAGTTTTAAAAAATAAAAAATTGAGTTTTGAGAGTCGATTTGGACTAGGATTTGAAAATAAAACACAATATATGAACTCGTGGTTTATGGATAGTTGTAATCTGCTGTAACGACCCGACCGGTCAGTTTAAGCATTTGCATTCCGTTCAGCTATTTGAAATCTTGATTAACTTCATATGATGTAGTATGACTTGTGTGTATCATCGGGTTTGGTTTTCAGGTGTTTCGAAATTAGTTTGGAAGAATGAATTTCATGTTTGAAGCTTTAAGTTGGAAGAGTTGACCAAGTTTGACTTTTTAGTATTTGACCTCGGTTCGGAATTTTAATGATTCCCTTAGTTCCATATGGTGAATTTGGACTTGGGCATATGCTCGGATTTGCTTTCGGATGTTTCTAGAAGGTTTCAACACTAATTTAAAGGTTTGGAATGTTCATAAGTTTGATAGAGAGTTTACTTTGATGATATCTGGTTCGAATTTTGGTTCCGAAAATTGGAATATCTTCATTATGTCATATGGGACTTGTGTGCAAAATTTGAGTTCATTCCGAGTTGATTTGATAATGTTCGGTACGAGTTTTGGAAGTTGAAAGATTCAAAGTTCTTTAAGTTCGATTTGAGGCGCGATTCATGGTTTTGATGTTAATATGTGGGATTTGAGGCCACGAATAGGTCCGCATTATGTTATGGGCTCGTTGGTATGTTCGGATGAGGTTCCGAGGGGCGCGTGTAAGTTTCGGAAGAGTTTCAAATCATTTCCATGCTTTTAGGCACTGCTGATTCTGGTGTTTCAGACCTTCTTCGCGATCGCGAAGATCGGGTCGCGATCACATAGTGTATTATTGGAGCTGGCCTTTTCCTCCATCGCGTTCGCGACAGTGTTACCGTGTCGCGTACGTTGTGAGGCCTCAGCATCGCGTTCGCGTTTTTCAACTCGAGCATAGGGTTGTGTACTGAAGCTTGGAGCTGGAGATTTCTTCTTTGGTTCACGTGGGTCTTGTCGCAATTGCGTACTGCAGGTAGATGTGGTCACCGCGTTTGCATGGTTAATTTTGCGATCGCTTAGCGTATTGTTGGAGGCATTGGAGGTTATTTTTCGTGATCGCGAAGGATGTCCCGCGATCGCGAAGGGCACTTTTGTTCAGCGATTATAAGTACTCTATTTTCGGGGGGTTTCCGCCATTTTATCATATTTGGAGCTATGGAGCTCGGATTGAGACGAGTTTTGAGGCGATTTTCACCATATGGATTGGGGTAAGTGTTCTCTACTCTGTTTTGGTTATATTTCTTGAATCCATCTTCGTTTTTGGCATTGATTGATGATTTCAAAGTGAAAATTGTGAGTTTTTATTTAAAATTTCATAAAGTGAATTTTTGAGTTTTGAACATCGATTCGGAGTTGGATTTGAGTGAAAATAGTATGGTTGAACTCGTAATTGAATGATTTGTCATATTTTGTGAGTTTTATCGGGTTCCGAGGTGCAAGCGTGAATTTGACCTTTTGGTTGACTTTGGGGCTTTTGATTAAGGATTCGACCTTTATCGATTGAGTTTGTTTCCTTAGGCATTATTTGACGTATTTGAATTACTTTTGGCTAGTTTCAAGCCGTTCGGAGGATGATACGCGCGGGGTGGCATTTGCAGAGTTTTGTTTGGCTTGCTCGATATTGGATTCAGCTTGTTCGAGGTAAGTAACACTTCTAAACTTGGTGCTAAGGGTATGAACCCCTGAATAAAAGTGTTATGTGTTTGGTGGTGAGGTGACTCACATGCTAGGTGATGGGCGTGTGGGCTTCACCATGTGAATTATGACTCAGATGATTCTGTGGTACTGTGTAGTTATCTATCTTATTTTTACCCATGAAATTCGTACGTGTAGAGTATTTGAGTTGTGATCCATGTTAAAAATTATGTTTACGCCATGTACTTGTTCTGGTGGGTCCCACTGAGGCCATTTCTGCAATTGAGTTATTTGATTAAATTGCAATTACATACTCAGTCATATTCATTCATTTGTATATCATATCTCAGTCTCTGTTATCATTTGTTGTCACATCAAGTGATTATTGTTTGGGTTGATTGGCATGAGATTTGCGAGCCCGAGAGACTAGAGATATTGATGACTGAGTGAGGCCGAGGTCCTGATTGTGAGTGATGATTATGGGATTGGGCTGCACGCTGCAGCATGCCATATTGGCTTTATATTAGCGTTTGGGCAGGATCCACTCTTCCGGAGTCTGACATACCAGCAGCGAGCGTAGGTACCTACTGAGTGCAAGTGCCGAGTGATTGAGAATGTTGAGTGATTGGGAGGTGCTGAGTGATTGAGCGTGCTGAGGGAGGTTGAATAGCCCGAGAGCCTGAGCACACGAGTTTATCACCGTGGTGCATTACATTTGACATGCATACTTGGTATGTACGCATAGAGATGCATTGTCACGACCCGGATTTTCCACCCTCGGGAGTCGTGATGGCGCCTACTAGTGAAAGCTAGGAAAGCCAATCAACCGAATTATTTACCACGTTTTCATTCAAAATCAATTCAACTAAAACCAACAATAAATAAACAACACAATTTGACGAGCGGAATGCTTAGAATATTTCAAACAAAATCTTCTTAACAAACTACCCAAGACTTAGTGTCACAGTTTGACAGACTGTCTATGAGTGCTACAAATAAGGTTCTAAAAGAA
>MCJB01035976.1:274-31866 GCA_002018475.1 Nicotiana obtusifolia | reverse complement strand
ATACTGTTTCCGAACTACGTGGAAGAAACAGGTAAAGGAAATGGACAGGGGATGCCAAGATCTGCGGACGTCTGCAGTACTACCTTGGGTCGCCTGATAATCACAAAGCTGGAAGCTTTCTACTGCCCGAAGCCTGCGGCACTGGGATCTGCACAAAAGAGTGCAGAGTGTAGTATCAGCACAACCGACCCCATGTGCTGGTAAGTACCTGGCCTAACCCCGGCGAGGTAGTGACGAGGCTAGAACCAGGCTCCAGAAAGACCTGTACAGTTATAACCGTATATGCATCTACAGCGGAGTATAAAATACATAAATAATTTAAACTGGGGAAGGGGATAACACACATAGGGATAACATATAAATAAAGCAGAACGAATCACCAATGAATAATAAAGGAAAACTGCAATAGGGAATGATAACAAGAGCAGTCAATAAACCTTCAACCAATAAGATGAACAAACACAGTGAAGAAAACTGTAAATATGGCACGGCATCACCCTTCGTGCTTTTACTCTCAACCTCACTAGAAAACAGTAAATATGGAACGGCATCACCCTTCGTGCTTTTACTCTCAACCTCACCATAAAACAGTAAATAAGGCACGGCATCACCCTTCGTGCGAAGCAGTAAATATGGCACGGCATCACCCTTCGTGCTTTAACTCTCAACCTCACCATGAAATAGTAAATATGGCACGGCATCACCCTTCGTGCTTTTACTATCAACCTCACCATAAAATAGTAAATATGGCACGGCACACCCTTCGTGCATTAACTCTCCCTTACCATGCAACTACATATAACAACAGGGAGATAAAAGAAGCAAAATCAATTCTTATGTCAACAATGGTTCCACTGTGCCAATCTCTGATTCAGAAAAAATGTTCAATTACCACAGATAATCCACAAGTACGGATAGAACATTCAATTTAGCAAGTAACTAGTCTACACATGGGTATTATGATCAAAGAAGGAAACAAATTATGATGAACGGGTCCCACCCGCATGCTTTAACCCAACAATAACGCATAGGTACTCGTCACCTCACATATACGTTGTCTCCCAATAATTGAGCAAGTAGCACATAGCAAACAAGTCCTAGTCCCTCAAGCTAAGGTTAGAACAAACACTTACCTCGCTTTGCAACTGAATTCGAGGTTCCGACAAACCTTTGCCTTGAAACTTTGTGTCCGAAGGCTTCAAATCTAGTCACAAATAATTTAATACACTCATACACATATAAAATTTGTCGAATTCTGACACCGGATCGACCTCCAACCCTCAAGTCTAAGCTTTAGGGTTTTCCCACAATTTTTCCAACTTAAATTACCAATTAATTGCTAAAAATAGTGATAAACTGAGGTAATTCCTCCAAAATTTAGTTTGGAATACTTACCCCGATGTTTCTCTTGGAAACCCTCCAAGAATTGCTTCAAAACTTGTTTCAATCCGAGTTCTACGGCCCCAAGTATGTTTAAGATGACACAAACTCTTCCTTTAAGAGTTTGTTCATGGAAATCTCTTTTGAATATGGTTTTGAGGTTGATTTATGGTGATTCTATGGTGTTTGGAGGTGTTCCTCTTCGTGGTTAACGAAAATGGGTCTTATAGAACAAGATGGGCATTGGGTTCTACTTAAAATGTGTCAAAAATCGGGTTAAAACACCCCTTTCAGGTCGAAAATGCGATCCCCGATGCCAAAAATGCGGACCGCATTTCACCTTTGCGGTTCGCATTTTTGGTCGCATTTTTCGCCCCTGTTTCTGCCTCACTCTGCAACTTTCCGGTCCAAAAATGCGGTTCGCATTTGAGAAATGCGGTTCGCATTTGAGAAATGCGGTTCGCATTTCTGACGCTTCTGCAGATTTTTTCCTCGGCACAAAAAAGGGCATAACTTTCTCATACGATGTCCGAATTGGACGATTCTTTTTGCTATGACTCCAAAATTTTGATACGGATCTAATTCTTGAATAAAAACTGAATTTGGAGTTCATTTTCGTAATATGATACCACTTTTTCTTGAAGGTACGACATCGACCTCTTCTTGAAACGCCAAAGTTAAACTCCATCAACCATCCAAAATCCATTCGAGACCCTCGGGACTTCAACCAAACATGCCAACATGTCCCATAACATTATTCAAACTTGTTCCAACCTTCGGAACGTTCAAATCAACATCATAACATCAAATTCGCATCGGATTCAAGCCTAAGGATCTCAAAATCTTCTAAATCGCTCTTTTGATATAAACTCGACTAAACCACGTCCGAATGACCTGAAATTTTGCACAAAATTCATAAATCACATATCAAAGCTATAGCAACTTTCTGAATTCCATTCCGACCCTCGGATCAAAATCTCGCCTATCAACCGGAAATCGCCAAAATTCTAACTTCACCAATTCAAGCCTAATTCTACACGGAACCTCCAAAACTAATTCCGATCACTCTCCTAAGTCATAAATCCTCTCCAGAAACTAACCAAATCATCGGAATTCACATCCGATCCTTCTAACTCATAAGTCAACATATAGTTGACTTTTACAACTTAAGCCTCCTTGAAAGAGACTAAGTGTCTCATTTCTTACTGATTTCACTCCGAATGCAACTTACTCAATTAAATTACCTAAAACACAGATAATGAAATATAATGAGACAGAAAATTGGGAAGACGGAGTGGTAACCCACGAGACGACTGGCCGGGTCGTCACATGCATTTTCTCATGTTGTACATATTGTGATATTTATGACTTCACATGCACATTGACATGCAGGTAGTGATGTACTTTCCTCATGCTACCTGAGATTTGAAATATCTTTGCTGTTGTTGAACATTTTAGAGAAAAATCACAGATTCTGACGTATTCATATTTTGGTAATTTTGGTGAAAGATTTGGGTTTTCCTATTATACTTGAAAAGCATGCCTATTATCCGTAACAGTGGACGAGCTGAGCATCATACCCTTGAGTTATTTCTTGTACTACTTTGATTATGTTGTTATAAGTTGTTGTTAGCCATTGGTATTGGACTCTGACCGTTGTCCAAGCTCGTCGCTACTTTCGACCTAAGGTTAGGTTTGTTACTTATTAAGTACATGGGGTTGGTTGTACTCATACTACACTTTTTCACCTTGCGTGCTGATTTTGGATGCTGATGTTACTGTGTATGGCGGGAGCTGGCATTGAAGATGTACCTACGTTCTGTCATAATTTCCTCTTGTTCTTGGTAGCTTTAGAAATTTTAATTTGTTCATGTATTTTTCAAACTTATGATATATTTATTTTCTACCAGCTTTGCAAACTCTAAATCTTAGAAGCTCATGATTTATGCTACCAGTCCTTCAGATTTCTTTGTATAAAAGTTCATTTATTTCATCCTTAGGCATTATTTGATGTATTTGAATTTCTTTTCTCTAGTTTCGAGCCGTTCAGAGGTTGATACGCATGTGATGGAATTTCTAGAGTATTGTTTGGCTTGCTCGGTGTTGGATTCAGCTTGTTCGAGGTACGTAACATTTCTAAACTTTGTGCTGAGGCTATGAACCTTGAATATTCGTGTTATGTGTTTGGTGCTAAGGTGACCCACATTCTAGGTGATGGGCATGTGGGCGTCACTGTGTGAATTATGACTTAGATGATTTTGTGGTACCGTGTAGTTATCTATCTTGTTTTTACCCATGAATTTCCTACGTGTTAGAGTAATCGGGCTGTGATCCATATTAAAAAACATGTTTAGGCCATGTACATGTTCTGCTGGGACCTACTGAGGAAATTTTTGCTGTTGAGTTATTTGATAAAATAGAAATTACATACTAAGTCATATTCATTCATTTTTATATCATATCTCAGTCTTTGTTATCATTTGTTGTCACATCAAGTTATTATTGTTTGGGTTGATTGTCATGAGATTTGCGAGCAAGAGAGACTGGAGTGAGTCCGAGGGCCTGATTGTGAGTGATGATTATGGGATCGGGCTGCAGGCCATAGCATGTTATATTGGCTTTATATATATTAATATTATATGGATCAGGCTGCACGCCGCAGCAGGCCTTATAGGCTTTATTATTATGGGATCGGGCTGTATGCCGCAGCAGTCCAGATTGGCTTTACATTAGCGCATTGGGTAGGATCCGCCCCTCTAGAGTATGACATACCAGTAGTGAGCGCCAGTACCTACTGAGTGTGCGTGCCTAGTGATTGAGAGTGTTGAGTGATTGGGAGGTGCTGAGGGAGTTCTAATACCCAGAGTGCATGAGCACACGAGTTTATCACTGTGATGCATTACATTTGACATGCATACTTGGCATGTAGGCATAGAGATGCATTTCCTCATGCTATATGGTATTGTGATATTCATGACTTAGCATGCACATTGACATGTAGGCATAGAGTTGTACTTTTCTCATGCTATCTGAGATTTGAAATATCTTATCTGTTGTTGAACGTTTTTGAGAAAAATCACAGATCTTGAGTTACTCATATTTTGGTGATTTCAGTGAAAGATTAGGGTTTTACTGTTATACTTGAAAAGCATGCCTATTATCCGTAACAGTGAATGAGCTGAGCATCATGCCCTTGAGTTATTTCTTGTACTACTTCTATTATGTTGTTATGTGTTATTGTTGGCTATTGGTGTTGGACTCTGACTGTTGTCCAAGCTCGTCAATACTTTCGACATAAGGTTAGGTTTGTTACTTATTAAGTACATGGGGTTGGTTGTACGCATACTACACTTCTACACCGTGCGTGCAGATTTTAGATGTTGATGTTGCTGTGTATGGCGGGAGCTGGCATTGAAGATGTACTTGCGTTCCTATCATAATTGCCTCTTGTTCTTGGTAGATTTAGAATTTTTAAGCTATTCATGTATATTTCAAATAGATGATGTATTTATTTTATACCAGCTTTGCGAACCCTAAATCTTAGAAGCTCATGATTTGTCCTACCGGTCCTTGGGAATTCTTTGTATAACAGTTCAGTTATTTCATCACTATTCAGTAAATCTCATTGAATTGGATTGTTGTTAATTGGCTTACCTAGTGGGATGGGTTAGGTGCCGCCACGACTAGTAGGATTTGGGGTCGTGACAATTGGTATCAGAGTGCTAGGTTCATAGGTTCTATGAGTCATAAGCAAGTGTCTAGTAGAGTCTTGCGGATCGGTATGATGACGTCCATACCTATCTTCGAGAGGCTACAGGGCATCTAGGATAAACTTCTCATCTTTCTTTTCTTATTGTGCGGTATTTATTTAGCTTGAAGCATATCTCTTTGAATTCCTTCCACTTACTCGTATGCGTATGTGAGTGCTCGGTATTAGCTGTTCATCGACTACTTGCGATTCCATGGATGAGTTGCGAGATGCGTTTTCTATGTTTTGGTGACGGGCTAGTCTAGAGGGCGTGAGGCTAGGTTTTGACCACAGCTTAGGCTCGTTTGTTTTAGATTTGTGAGCATGTGCTTTTGGACTTATATGTCCCGTAGTGTCCCTATGAGAGCAATTTGTGGCTCGGTAAGTGGTCGGAGGACTATATTATAAGTAGGATGTGACTGCGGGATGTGTTCAGATGGCATGAATGTAACAGGAAGAGTTTGCTTGAGATGTGAAAAGGGCTATTGGATGCTCGATTTTTGCGGATGTGTCATCTAGTCTTGAGTTATGAAGGTTTTTGAGAGATTCTTTCGTGTTATTTCATTTGTGGAACGAAGTAGATTTTCATGTCTTGTTGATGAGTTCAGACTCAGGAAGATTAAGTGATTGCATAGTAGTTGTGGCTGTGAAAGGGTATAGAGAGATGTCAGTTTGAGGCTAAGTAGGTGGATTATCACCTGCGAAGTAATCTACGGATGTGTGATCCTTATGATGTTATGTGGTGGCTTTCTTTTATACCAGTGGATATATATGTTGCGATTTGAGTTTGGATTGGTTGAGAAAGTTGGCCCGACCATCACGAGGATGAATGAGAGCTTAGCAGATGATTTGAGGTATTATATTCTTGGTGTTACATGAGCTTATGAAGGATTTAGTTGAATCTCACTGCGATATTATGGCAATAATTGAGTATGGGCATTGTGAGTTATCGAGTGTTTTGATCTATGGCTTTGAGTCAAGTGGGGGAGTCTGCTATCGATGATTTGATAGCATGGTTACTTGTTGTATTGGTTTCGGTCTGAGGCATACTTTTCGATCGGTTATGACTCGCAAAGACTAGTTTTGAGGATGACTTGAGCAAGGAAATTTCTGGATGCATTGTGTATTACACTTTATGGGTGTATGGGAATCATGGAATGATTGAGTTGTTATTCGTGAAGGATGTAGTGCTCATGGAGTAGGAATTTCTCGGTTGTTATCGTGCTAATGGGGCACAGGTCTTTCAGCCTGTTTGGGGCGGGCAATTGAGATTTGAGTAGAGTGGATGACTCTCGAGAAGGTTCTAATGGATTTAAGATTTATATGTAGCAATTGAGAATTTTTTCGGATTTGTATATGGCTAGAATCTGAGATTTACATTTAATGGTATTGAGATTTGTGGTATTTATATATCATTATAGATTCTATATTTCAATATCAGGAAGGTGAAGGAATGACTTTAGATTCACAGAAGGTCTCTTCAGAGAGGGTGTCTAGGTTGTTTTACTTTTGGGGTACTTAAGAGGGAGTACATCGGCTTATGGGCCTTAGGGCGGTGTACTTTTAAGCTAGGTACTCTTGTGGTGAGCTTTCGGTAAGGATCATGGTATTTTGGAAAAGGCTAAATGTCAACTTGAGGGTAATTTGGAAAGAACACAGAGAAATAGGACTTGGTAATAGGTTGGATCAACACGGTAATGGATATGACCGGGTGCTTACGATGTGGTGAGTCTCTACAGGTGATTTGTTGAAATACTCTTGGGTTTGGTGACCTGCGTGGCTTGGTTGAGTTAGAGAGATTCAGTTTTGATGGCTTGGTTATGTGCAAATGGATTTTGAAGAGTTCTCGATGGTTTCTACCACAGTTTGAGATGGATATTTCCTACTAGCGTGAGGAGCATGTTGCGTATTGTAATTTTCTCCTAGATGGGATAAAATGAAAGGTTTCTGATTGATTGAGTATGTATTTTGCTGGTGACTCAGAGTTGATTATGAGCTTTTCGTGCTTTTCATATGGTGGCATGATAGATGCAATGTTTTGTGTGGGTTGAGATTTGCATGTGCAAGGTCACGGTTCAGTTTTGAAGGGAAGGTCATGAATTCTTAGACAACATGGACAGTTTCAAATGACTAGATGAAGGCTACTACTACTTGGTATTGCCGCCTGAGAAAGGTGCGCATTTCAAAAGGTGCACTGTATTTTGACTTGCGGACGCTTAATTGGTATTAAGGTACTCACCTAGTTGATCGACTGCTGATGTTCAGATTTTGCTATGTGGCATGGAAGAATTACAGAAATATTTTCCGTGGGGATCATTATATATGAGAGATGTGTTAGCCATTCGAGTGGTGGAATTGGGATCGTCTATGGTGATTCATGTGTTCTATGGAATTAGAGGCTGGAAGTTCTCAGGAGCAGATTGTTTCATGGTTGTGGACTATGAAGATGTTGCCAAAGTTAGTCATTTGGTATTATGTGTTATAGTTAGCTCATTGTGGACTTTTGGAGGGCCATTTATCCATTTAGGGATGACCGGAGTTGATTTGAGACTCATTGATAGGCCAATGAGGATGTGTATTCTACACTAGGTCAGATTGGTCGACTCATCACCGTTATTGTTGACGGGTGTGTAATTCGGTTAGAGTTGAGCGTGAGTGTGTTATGATATGTTCTATGTGTTACTCTTCTATGCTACGAGAAGTTGTGATTTGTTGGTTATATGCCCACATGATGTGGTTCTATTTGGGCTTTGTAGCGGAATTCGAGCGAGATGGTTATTGACATGTTGAATGGTTGATTGCGCTTTGGTTATGGTCTTCTCGGGCTATGGTATATTGGGTTACTTGCTTCTCCATTGTTATGGTCATGCACTTCATGTACTTGATGTCGAATTGCATGTAGTTGTTGATTTTGAGCATTGTGGCTTGAGGTATTTCATGGGACTGGTGTTTGGACGGGGTCACACATTACAGCGGGGCTATGTTGGGATATGATCCTTTGTCTTAAATTCGTGTGTTTTTGTTCTACTATGTATGATGGGTTCGTAGCATTGCAGTTGTGCTGGTGCTTGTTGAGCTTGGGGGACTATTCTCTCATTTGAGTTATTTTCAATTTTTGGGTGCATTTGATCGTTGCTTATTGGTGCACGGATTGCACAGTCTGTGGCTTTAGGTTGCATTGGCGGCATGTCAGTAGAATAACTGTGTTTGCTGAGATGAGGTCATCGAACCTAGTATGGGTGCTATCGGAATTGATTACGTTATGTTTGGAAGAATAATATCGGAAGTCGGCTTAGAATTTGACTTTGCTTCTTGTCGGATGAGCGAGAGAGCTCCATGACTGGTTGGTCCAATGGGTAGTTATGAGTTTTTGCGTGTTTCTTTCATCATTGGCAGCGTACGAAGGTTTTGAATGAGATTTTACTTGATATGAGGTCCATTACCTGTACCGAGCTTGTTTTTGAGAAGTTACTGTGATCGGAAATTATTGCTACAAGTATGCAAGTTATGTGGTGTGATTACATCTTGGGTTATGGTTATGGCTCGATATAGCTTGTTCAGATTTATACAGGGTAGATGCAAGATACGGGTCTTGTAGGAAATTCCGGATGTCGGGAATTGGATTCTAAAGTTTACGGACAAAGGTTAAAGTAATGATCTTCAGTTATGTTGTGTTGTGGGGCCTATATGGAATAGGGTGACGTGGGATCACCCCCGTGTATGTGTATAGTAAGGTTACACGGCGAATTGATGGCTTTGGAATAACTCTAGGCACGTTCGAGGATGAACGCATTTTTAAGTGAGGGAGAATGTAACAGTCTGACCGATCGTTTTGAGCATTTGCATTTCGTTCAACTATTTAAAGTATTGATTAGCTTTGTATGATGTATTATAACTTTTATGTATCATCGGTTTTGGTTTTCAGATGTTTTGGAATTTTTTTTGGTAGAATAAATTTCGTGTTTGAAGCTATAAGTTGAAAAAGTTGATCAATTTTGACTTTTTAGTATTTGACCTCGGTTCAGAGTTTAATGATTCCCTTAGGTCCAGTTGGTCATTTTGGACTTAGGCTTATGCCTGAATTTGCTTTCGGATGTTTCTAGAAGGTTTCAGCACTAATTGGCAAAAGTTGGCAATTTGAAGGTTTGGAATGTTCATAAGTTTGACTAGGAGTTGACTTTGATGATATTGTGTTCAGATTTTGGTTCCAGGAATTGGAATAGCTTCGTTATGTCATTTGGTACTTGTGTGCAAAATTTGAGTTCATTCCGAGTTGATTTGATAGGGTTTGACATAGGTTTTAAAAGTTGAAAGATTCAAAGTTCATTAAGTTCGATTTGAGGTGTGATTCATGGTTTACATGTCAATATATGTGATTTGAGCCCTCGAATAGGTACGTGTTACGTTATGGCACTTGTTTGTATGTTCGGACGGGGTTCCGAGGGGCTCGGGTGAGTTCCGGAAGAGCTTCGGATCATTTTCATGCTTTTTGGCACTGCTGATTTCTGGTGTTTCAGACCTTCTTCGCGATCGTGAAGATCGGGTCGTGATTGCATAGTGTATTAGTAGAGCTGGCCTTTTCTTTCATCACGTGTTACTGCATTCTCGTACCTTTGTGAGGCCTCAACATCGCATTCGCGTTCTTCAGCTCGCGATCGCATAGGGTTGAGTTGTGAAGCTGGGAGATGGAGATTTCTTTTTCGCGTTCCTGTGGGTCTTATCGTGATCGCGTAGTGTAGGTGCATGTGGTCATCACGTTTTCATGGTTAGTTTTGCGATCGCGTAGCGTATTGTTGGAAGCAGCAGAGCTTGTTATCGCGATCGTGAAGGATGTCCTGCGATCGTGAAGGGTGCTTCTGTTCAATGATTATAAGTACTCTATTTTTTGGGGGATTTCGTCCATTTTATCATATTTGGAGCTAGGGTAAGTGTTCTCTACTCGGTTTTTGTTATATTTCTTAAATCCATCATCGTTTTTGGAACTTGATTGATGATTTCAAAGTGAAAATTGGGGGGGTTTTATCTAAAATTTCATAAAGTGACTGTTTGAGTTTTGAACATCGATTTGGAGTCGGGTTTAAGAAAAAATAGTATGGTTGGACTCGTAATTGAATGTGTTGTCGAATTTTGTGAGTTATGTCAGGTCCCGAGGTGCGGGCTCGAGTTTTTTTTTTTTGGTTGACTTTGGGGCTTTTAATTGAAGATTCGACCTTTATTGATTAGGTTTGTTTCCTTATGCATTATTTGATGTATTTGAGTTTCTTTTGGCTAGTTTCGAGCTGTTCGGAGGTTGATACGCGCGGGATGGTGTTTCCAGAGTATTGTTTGGCTTGCTTGATATTGGATTCGGCTTGTTCGAGGTAAGTAACATTTCTAAACTTGGTGCTGAGGGTATGAACCCCTGAATATACGTGTTATGTGTTTGGTGGTGAGGTGACGCACATACTAGGTGACGGGTGTGTGGGCGCGTACCATGTAAATAGTGACTCGGACGATTCTGTGGTACCGTGTAGATAGATATCTTGTCTTTTATCCATGAAATTCCTACGTGTTAGAGTAATTGAGCTGTGATCCATGTTAAAAATCATGTTTAGGCAATGTACTTTTTCTGCTTGGACCTACTGAGGTCATTTCTGTTGTTGAGTTATTTCCTTAAATTGCAATTATATACTCGTCATATTCATTCAAATGCATATCATATCTCGATCTCTGAAGAAATTGATGACTGAGTGAGGCCGAGGGTCTGACTGTGAGTGATGATTATGGGATCGGGTTGCACGCTGCAGCGGGCCATATTGGCTTTATATATATTGTTATTATATGGATCGGGATGCACGACATAGCATGCCTTATAGGCTTTTTTGTTATGGGATTGGGCTGCACACCGTAGCAGGCCAGATTGGATTTATATTAGCGCTTAGGCAGGATCCGCCCCTCCGAAGTCTGACATACAAGTAGTGAGCACAAGTACCTACTGAGTGCGAGTGCTGAGTGATTGAGAGTGTTGAGTGATTGGGAGGTGTTGAGTGACTAGGAGTTCTGAGGGAGGTTGAATACCCCGAGAGCATGAGCACACGAGTTTATCATTGTGGTGCATTACATTATACATGCATAATTTGCATGTAGGCATAGAGATGCATTTCCTCATGATGTACGGTATTGTGATATTCATGACTTCACAAGCACATTGACATGTAGGCATAGAGATGTACTTTCCTCATACTATCAGAGATTTGAATTATCTTATCTGTTGTTGAAAGTTTTTGGGAAAAATCACAGATTCTGACTTACTCATATTTTGGTGATTTCGGTGAAAGATTTGGGTTTTACTGTTATACTTGAAAAGCATGCCTATTATCCATAACAGTGAACAAGTTGAGCATCATACCCTTGAGTTATTTCTTATACTACTTTTATTATGGTGTTATGAGTTGTTGTTGGCTATTAGTGTTGGACTCTAACCATTGTCCAAGCTCGTCACTACTTTCAACCTAAGGTTAGTTTTGTTACTTAATGAGTACATGGGGTCAGTTGTACTCATACTACACTTCTGCACCTTGCGTGCATATTTTGATTGCTGAGGTTGTTGTGCATGGCAGGAACTTGCATTGAAGATGTACCTGCGTTCTTGTCATAGCTGCCTCTTATCCTTGGTAGCTTTAGAACTTTTAATCTGTTCATGTATATTTCAAACAGATAATATATTTTATTTATACTAGCTTTACAAACTTTAAATCTTAAGCTCATGATTTGTGCTACTAGTCTTTGGGAATTCTTGAATAACAGTTCAGTTATTTCATCATTATTTTCTCAGTAAATCTCATTGAATCGGATTGTTGTTAATTGGCTTACCTAGCAGGTTGGGTTAGATGCCATCACGACTAGTTCGATTTTAGGGTCGTGACATCTATGCTTGGACCTGGATTTTGACCGAGCAAGCTCGGGGGTTGACTTTTGTTGACTTTTGGAGAATTGTGAAAAGATCATAGCTTTACCTATCTTGGTTTCCCTTGTATTGCTTGATGAAACTAAGTCATTTTTGCTTATATTTGAGCCGTGTGGAGGTGAATTTTTGGGAAAAAGCTATTTTCGAGGGTTGATTTGGCCTAGTTGAGGTAAGTATCTTATCTAACTTTGCATAGGGGAACTACCTCTTAGGATATGGGTTGATTGTGTTATTTGTATTATGTGGAAGACGTGTACACGAGGTGACGAGTGTGTACAAGGGCTATGTGTAATATTTGACCGATTTAGACTTTTAGACTTCTTCTATGCATTAAATTGAACTTATCATAACATATTATATCTTTTACTATTGTATTTACTCTCACATGCTCTATTTCACGTTGTTAGCACTTGTTATATCTTTTATTGTTATGTTTGCTCTTACATGTTTCAGTTGAAATTGTTACCTCTCTTACTATCTTGTTACCTCTCTTATTGTTGAATTACTCTTAATTGAAGCTGTTATTTCGTGGGAATATCTTCTTGTTGGGTTATTGATGTTAAAGTTGTGAAAGCTATTATCACATTAAGGTGGAAGTTGTTGATTGTTGAGATATATTTCCTTGTTAAGTATTTCCCAATTTATTTTGTTACTTTTGAGATTGTTGTACACATTATTGATGAGTCGTGGGCTATGTGTTGTGGGAACATTGGTATTGTTGATTTTTGGCAAGTCGTGGCATTTGGGCACTTGTGGTGCGAATTGTTATTTTGTTGTGATATTGATGCGCATGCGGCGGTATTGAGATATAGGTTGATATGCATGCGGCAACATAAGGTGGGATTTACGTGCGTGTCGCTAGTAAGGGAATTACTTGAAGCCACACAGCGATATAATGGGGCTAAAGCGCGTGTAGCTATTTCGGGAAAAATGTTTTAAAAACTATCTAAATGTAAGGCTCACGCGGCGATATAAAGAAAAGTTGTGATTGAGATTGTGAAATTTAAATATGAGGCGTGGCACCTAGGTTGTGATTCTTTTTGTACTTTCTATGTTAAGAAGGCTTGTTGGTTGAACAGTTCTTGTTGGTTCTTTATTTGTCTTAATTGCATTTGTCCGTATTAGTTACTTGTTGATCTATTCATGTGTTCTCTTTATTGCCTTTACTGCCTTAAATATTTCCTTGTTAGGTTCTATTAGTACACTGCTTTATTGTTATTTATTTCCTCGCTTTCCATTAATAGACTACACTATACTCTGTTTAGTATTTCTTGTCCTAGTAGGTGTCTTAACGGGGCCTCGTCACTACTTTACCGAGCTAAGGCTTGATACTTACTGGGTACCATCGTGGGGTACTCATGCTACGCTTATGAATTTTTTGTGTGCAGATCCAGGTACATCTGCTCATGTCGGACGCTAGTGATCGTTCAGATATTTTTTGGGACTTCACGGTATACCTGCTCGACGTTCGCAGGCCTCGGAATCACCTTCTACTACTTCCTTATTATTGTTATTCCTTTTCTCAGATAGTGTTGTATTAGGAATATTTGTACCTTTTTATAGAGCTTATGACTCAGTTCCACCGGTTTTGGGGATTTGTTACTAATGTCAGTATTGGATTTATTATGAGCTTTATCGGTTTGTTTTGTTATTCTAATTAGCTCTTTCTGTTAAACTATCAACGAATAGCACCTAGTCTTAGAGACTATGTGCCATCACGACATTCTAAGGTGGAAATTTGGGGCCGTGACACACACTTATACTCATATTATATATCATCATTCACCTATTAATTATAATATTCATCATCTTTACGTCACCCAAAATCACCAATTATGGTCACTATCCAAAAATCTTCTACCATAATAGCCATTTAATGACCTCAAGTCTAGCGTAGCAGCAGAAACAGAAAAAGGCAGATTGCGGCTAAATAAATATGAGTGAATTGTCACGATCCAGAACTCGCCTAGTCGTAATGGCACCTAACCCGACCCACTAGGTAAGCCAAATTTAATCAACACAACTCAATTATTGAACTTTCTATACAAATCCCAAGGAATGGTAGTACTAATCATGAGCTTCTAAGACTTATAATTTATAGAAGCTGGTACAAAAAAATACATCATCAGTTTGAAGTTTACATAAATAGATTAGAAAAATCTAAAGCTACCAAGGACAAGTGGATGCCACAATCAGAACGCAGGTACATCTTCAATGCCAGCTCCCTCCATACACAGCGACTCCAGCTCCAAAATCTGCACGCAAGGTGTAGAAGTGTACTATGAGTACAACCGACCCCATGTACACAGTAAATATATTGTCTAACCTCGTTGAAGTAATGATGAGGCTTTTTCATAAAAAAGATACTCACTGTTATAACATGTGCAGTAGACTAGCAATAGAAACTGTTCTAGAGCATAACAGATAAGAGTACAAGAAAACAACTATGTGAGGCAGTAAATGATTACTAGAATTAACCACGGTAGTAAATTCATAACTTTCATTGTGTGAGAAATGTACTCAAGATATCAAATCAAATGGCACGGCAACACCCTTCGTACATTTATCTCATCCTCATAAAATATATGAATGTAGGTCAAATCAATTGGCAAAGCAACGTCATTCGTGCATTTATATCTTCGTCACCGAGCATATGCATAGCAGTACCAACTAGGTGAATGAAATTCCAATATTAATAACGATAAAGTGGGAGATACACAGGAAGCAATAACGAGCAACGCAGTTCATATTGGCAATAGTAACAGGCTAGATAGAAGGCGTAGAAGTAGTGATAGCATTTATGATAGGGTAACAGAAATTTTTACTAGCTAACATGGTAGAAGGCTTAGATGTAGATATAACAGCCATGAAAGAAAGCATGATCTTTATAAGATAAACAAATAGAAGGCATGAGTAACTAACATGGTAGAAGGCTTATACATCAGTGCAATAAATGAGAAACGACACAGATGTAGATATGAAAAACCAGAAGGAAAGCATGATATTTGAAGTTAAACAGATAGAAGGCATGGACAACAATATCAATTGAGATAGAGGACAAAGATAGAACAACAACGACAAGTCACATAGAAAACATCGGTGCAACAATAACAACTCAAGATAAAGTCATGAATGTATACACAAGGAAAATATATCACCACATAATGCATGTCTCTCGTCCTCGCCTGTACAGAAACACCCTTCGTGCCATGAACACATGATAATATAAAAATATGGTAATGTAAATGAAATGGTACGGCATCACCCTTTGTGCTTTTACTCTCGCCCTCACATGATAATGTAAATGAAAACGTGATAATGTATATGCAATGGCATGGCATCACCCTTCGTGCTTTACCCTCTGCCTCACCAAGCACATATATATCAATAAAAAGCATGGTAGGAAGCATGAATAACATCAACTATAGTGATTAAGCGAATATTTCAAATGAACATCAATCACGGTTTTCAAGCCAATAACAATTTAATAAGCCTCAAGAACCTTATTATTCAAGTATTTCAACAAGTCTCAAAGATGATCTTCAATTCAAGTGCAGAATCAAATATTTCAAGAATAACGGTAGTAGCGATGTATTTGTGATTAAATATAATAATGGCCGGATTTAGTACATGAATAATTTCACAAAAGTACGTGAAATTTTAATCAATTATAATAAGCTAAATCATGGTTTTTATTATTTAATTTCATATTCATGGTAATCTAGAAGTCAAGGAAGACATGGAACAAGAAGGTCACATAATTCTACTAGGAACAATTAATCGTATAATTTACCCCCGAGCATGATTAACCCTGGCACATGCATATACGCTCGTCCCTCATATATGCAGCACCTCCGCATGTAACAAACAATATCAATTTGTAGAAAAAATTTTCACAACAAAGTTAGGTAAGACACTTACCGGAAATAAGCCAAATCGATACACTAGAAGCGCCCATCCCGCTCAAATCATCCTATGAACGGCTCGAAACTGTCACGACCCCAATTTTCCTACGTAGGATGTTCATGATGGCACATAGTCTCTATGACTAGGCAAGGCTAAGAGCTAATAATAAATTGACAGAAATAATTAACAAAATACTAAAACAAGGCTGAATAACTGATATAAACTCCTAAAAATAGAATCTCACTAAATACTTTCCGGAAATCGGTGGAACTGCGTCATAAGCTCTACAGAGTAATGCTACATTGTCTACTACATCACTGTCTAAATGAAAATACAACAGGATCTGAGGATAAAAGAAGGTGACTCCAAAGCATGTGGACGCTGAGCAGGCATACCTTGAAATCTCCGTAAAGCAGCTATCAGATGATAACTAACGGCCGGCACAAGCTGACGTACCTGGATGTGCACAAAACAATGTGTAGAAGCGTAGTAAGAGTACACCACAATGGTACTCAGTAAGTATCAAGTCTAACCTCAGTAGTGTAGTTACGAGGCCAGGTCAAGGCACCTATTAGGATATAAATAAACAGTATGAAAATGTAATAAGGGCAAATAATGGAAAGCAAAGAATATCTGATACGAAACAGTTAAAAGCATGAACTAATACCGAAATTGTAAGTATGGAAATAACATAAAGGAATCAGCTAAAGAGAACCACAATGATCATAAACGGACAATAACTGACAAAAACAAGGAAGAACAAAATAGCAAGAAGTATTTCCCCCAAACTCTTTGCAACATGAGATAAACAACAAGAATCACCACGAGGTACCGCCTCGTATTCACATTCTCAATCACAATCTTTCCTTCTACCGCCGCGTGTGCCTTATATTTCAAATAGGTTTTGAAAACAGTTTTCCCAAAATACCTACATGCCCTTTAGCCCAGCTTATCACGCCTCGTGGCTTCACGTAAACTTGCACATTAATCCCCAAGCATTATACAGCCGCATGCGCGTCCATAACTTGCCAACAATCAACAATATCGATGTTTTCACAATAACAGCCCATGGCTCCACCACAATGGGTACAAGAATATCAAGAACAACAATGAATGTAAAATGCTCAACAAGGAAGATGTTTCAACAATAACAGTTTTGCCTCAATATGATAAGGACTTTCACAAATTCAACACCAATAACTCAACAATGAGATAATATATAACTACGATATTAAATAAGAATAACTCACAATGGAAGAGATAACGTACAACAATGACTTCAAGTAATGGAAATCAACAAGGAAAAGGGATAACATGAACAACACCATCAAGTTATGATAATCAGTAATGAAGGAGATAACACGAACCAATAACTTCAAATAATAATAATTAACAATGACGAGATAGCGTAACAATAAAAGAGGCAACAAGTTCAACTAAAGCATGGGAGCAATTTATCAAGTAGAATGTAGAACAAGTGTTAAACAAGTCAAGTAAGGGATGTAAGGATAGACTAACACAAATTAGAATATATTGACCAGGAGTTTAGAACATGATATGACAATTCAATTAAAGCATGAAAATAGTCTAAGTAGCCTAAACCGGTCTAATACCACGTACAACTTGTGTACCCACTCATCACCTTGCATACACGACTTTCACATAGCAGAAATGAATCAATCAATGCCAATCTTAAGGGGTAATCCCCATGCAAAATTAGGAAAGACTTACCTCAACTAGACCAACTCAAACCTCGGAAATAGTTTTTCCCCTAATATTCGCCTCTACACGGCTCAAATCTAACCAAAATCGACTTAATATCAACAACCAATTCTAGAGAAATCAATTACAATAGATAAAGCTATGATCTTTACACTTTTCCCAAAAAGTAAACAAAAGTCAACCGGGGGAACGTCCGGTTAAAGCCCAAGTCCAATGGTAGATTCCAACTACCCATGACCCCACGAGTTTATATGTGTGATTAGTTTCGAAATTCGAGTCCGAATCGACTCTCAAAATTCAATTTCTTATTTTTCAAAAACTTGACAAAGTTTCACAAATTTTCACTTTGATTCAAATGATTATGATGTTAAAATCTAAGATATATTGATGGAATATGATTAGAAATAGATTAGAATCTCTTACCTAAAGTTTGTAGGTTGAAATCCCCTCTCCAAATCGCCTCCTACCGAGTCTAGCGTTCAAAAATGAGAGAATGAGAGTTGAAATCTCGGCTTTCATTCCTTATGTTCAGCTGCAGTTATCACAATTGTGAAGAAAATCTCGAAATTGCAGCACTGACAGGCTGGGAAGCTCTTCACAAATGCAAAAATGGGTTTGCAATTGCGAATCCTGCTGCCCTCGCAAAAGCAACATATTAGTGGCAAATGTGAACTACCCGAAATCCTAGACCACTTCGCAATTGTGAGGCTGGCATCGCAATTGTGAGCCTGGCATCGCAATTGCGATACCTGAGGCTCCCTTGCTATGCTCGTAACTGCGAACCTCATCTTCGCAAATGCGATACCTGAAGCATCAGCACACAAGATTCTGCAGTTTCAGCCAAAACACTCCGAAACATGCTCGATACTCATCCGAGCCCCCGGGGCTCCAAAGCAAACCTCCACAAAAATCTACAAATATCATACGAACTCGCTTGCACGATCAAAACACAAAAATAACATCTAAAACTATGAATCGAACACTATAACGGATAAGTTTGAAAGTAAATTTTCTAGAACTTCTAAAGTTACAACTAAACGTCTGAATCCTATGAAACCATTCCAAATGATATCAAATTTTATAGACAAGTTCCAAATACCATAACAAACCTATTCCAAGTCCCAAAATCAAATTCCAAGCTCAATAGCTAAAGGTCAACTAATGGTCAAACTTTTAAACTTCAAATTTGCCAAATTTTGGCAAATCAACAATAATCAACCTACGGACTTTCGAAATAAATTTTGGACATACGCCCAAGTCTGAAATCACGATACGAAGCTGTCGGGCCCATCAAAACACAACTATGGGGTCGATTTCACAACAGCCAAAGTTTGGTCAACATTTCTCATTTAAACTTCTAAGTTAAGGATCAGAGAGTCCAATTTAACCTGAAAACTCCCCTAGACGAAATTAATCAATCCCGCAAGTCATAAATTCATAAACACACATGTGTGAAGCATAAAAAGGGGTAACGGGGCGCAATTACACAAAATGACCCATTGGCTCGTCTAAAAACTAGCAAAAAGTAACTCAAAATCATCAAATAATGCCATAAGAAGCAAAATCAATCGATAAAGGTCGAATCTTTACACATTTACTGAAAGTCAACCAAAAAGTTAAACCTGGAAAAACTCACAAAATTCGAAAATCCATTCGATTACGTGTCCAACCATACTAATTTCACTCAATTCTAACCGATGTTCAAAACTCAAAAATTCACTTTAGGAAAGTTTAGACAAAACCCCCCAACTTTTCTTTTGAAATCATCAATCATATGCCAAAATCGAAGATTGGAATCATGGAATATAATCAAAATCGAGTAGAAAAAACTTACCCCAATCCATGTTGTCAAAATTTCCTCCAAAATAGCCTAAATCCGAGTCTAGGGTTCAAAACATGAAAGAATGAGCTAAAATCCCGAAATTTCAACTCTTAACCCAGCTGCAGATGTTGCATTTGCGACCAGAAGTTCGCTATTGCGGATTGTTCACAATTGCGACCAGATGTTCTCAAATGCGGTAGTTCGCAATTGCAACAAAAATTTCGCAATTGCGAAGTACCAGCACCAGCAAACCCAAACTTCACCGAAATGATCCAAAACCACCCCGAAACTCATCTGGAACCTCCCGGACACAAACCATATACGCATTTCAACTATAAAACATGCTACGGACTTGCTCGCGCACTCAAAACACTGAAAAGAGGTCATCTTGACCCGATATTGACCATGGTCAAACTCTAAATCCTTAACTTAACTAGTTTCTCAACCAATGATCCAAAACACACCCGAGCCCCTCGGGACCCTACTATATCATACCAACAAGTACAAATACATTTTTAAAACTTATCCTAAGCCTCAAAACACCCACGAGAACATCACAACAAAGAATCGAGGCTCAAACCGAATAAAATTTCTCTTAAGTTGTTAAATCTTCATTCTTTCAAAAGCGTGTCGGAATCACATTTAAGCACTTCGGATTACTACCAAATTTTGCACATAAGTTCAATTCATTTATATAGACATATCCAAAGTCTCGGAACCCCAGTTGGTATCCAATAACATCAAAGTCAACTCTTGGTCAAACTTACAAACTCTTAAATTCTTCAAATTGCCAATTTTCAAAAAATAGTTTCGCATCCTTCTAGGAACTTCCAAAATCGAATCCGAACATACGTACACTTCCAAAATCATCATACAAACCTATCAGAATCCTAAAAACTCAATTCCTAGTGCGTTTACCCAAAAGTCAAACCTTGGTCAAATCTTCCAACTTAAAGCTTCCAAATCGAGAGCCATTCTTCCAAATCAATCCCGAACCACTCGAAAACTAAAATCGACCATACACACAAGTCATATTATATCATACGAAGCTATTCAAAGTGTCAAACCACTGAACGGAACGCTAGCTGAAAGTAACCGATAGGGTCATTACATTCTCTCCCACTTAAACATACGTCTGTCCTCGAACGTGCCAAGAATCGTTCCAAAGCCATCAAATCACCGTGTAAACTCACCATGGACAAATGCGGGGTTGATCCCACATCACCCCAATCTATATAAGCTTGTCAACACAACATATCTGAAGATCCTTACTTCAACCTTAGTTCGTAAACCTTAGAACCATATTTCCAACATCTGGCATTCAGTACAAGACCTGAATCTCACATCTACACATTGTATAAGTTTGAACAAGTTGTATCAAGTCATATCCATAACCCAAGAAGTAATCACATGATATAGCACATAACCCACATACTCGTAGCAATAATTTCCGATCATAGTAGCTGCTCAAAAGACAAATCTGGTACCGGTAGCAAACCTCGTATCAAATTAAACCTCGTTCAAACCCCTTGCACACTGTCGATGATGAAAGCAACATGCAAAAACCCATAACCACTCATAAGATCAACAATCAAGAAGCTCACTCATCCTACAGGATCCATTGCCCAATTCTGAGCGAAAATATGGTTTCATTGTCCCAAACATTGCTTATCCCAATACGATAGTGCAAATCTCGTGTCTAGAAACCTCATTTGTGCCAATACAAGCAGCCCAACTGACAAGTCACACCAAAAGTCATACGAAGCCCCACACAACGCAGTTTTGTACACCAAACAAGTAATGATTCAGACATGACAAATAATGGTAAGAAGGTTAAATAAGAAGGCTACCAAGCAAGTTATGCAAATGGGGTAACACTAACATCTTCCTTTGAACTATTTTCAAACAAGTAAAATCAAAATACACGAAATAAGCATAAGGAGTTACATCTCATCACAGTATAGTTGCGGCACGCAACCCGATCCATTCATATCAATCCACAGAGGGGTACCCATCGAGCCATAATGCTCGGGCTCACTAATCACATGTGCACAACATCAAGCACGATAGAGTGCACAAATATAATTATGGGAAGATGATTAGGCACAAACAATACTGAGAAAAACAAGCACAACCATGGTGCAATAAGCAAGTCAACATCACAAGGGCCATTTCACCGATAACGCCATAAGGCCTAAACGGAATTACAATATGCACGCAAAAAATCATGTAACCCTCATAAACCGTCATAGCATAAGAGAGAAACACATAACATAGACCAAGGTGCGAATAACATCCATTTTGCCCGATGATATACCTGTGGTAACAGCTACACAAGAGCAAGCAAATCTGATCTTATATAGAATATACATTCTCATTTGGCTCACAAATAATCCCCAAACGAAATTCCGATCATTCCCAAACAGGTAAATAACCTTCCAAAAGTCCATGGCAACCTTTCCATAAGACATACCATCAATCATCCAATCCTCAACATTTCTTCACAATTCACAATCAAGGAATAGTCTACCGACTAGAGCATCCAGTCTTTGAACCTCATGAATACTAGAATCTCCACATCCAATCTCAACACCTCTACTCAAACGGATGATATGTCACTCATACTCCATCATCTCATAGAAAAGTACCCACATGTCAAAACACAATGCACCTGCCAAGACACGCACTCTCCTCCGGCAATATCAAATAGTGCCAACATTCTGTTAAACACCTGAAATTGCCTGTTTCATCAAAAACTCATATCCTCTCCTTGAAAACTAAACCACAACCTTGAACTCGCATCTTTCAACCCCACACGGCGCACCGCCATTAACATGCTAACTTGTGAAAATACGAAAATTGCATAATCAACTCTGAACCACAAGCAAATTGAACATCTCATCAACCGAGAACCTTTCATTTAACTCAATCTAGGAGAACATTACTACACGTAATATAGCTTCTATACAAGTAGAAAACATCAACCCCGACCGTGGACATAACCATGGTGAATCCTTTGGAACTCATTAACAAAAAATCGAGTCATCAAAACTGATCTCCTCTAACTGAAGTCACACAGACTGCCAACACGAAAGTAACTCAATTCGATATGCTCCCTTTGAAGGAACCTTCTATGGTCTGAAGTCGTTTCTTGCATATCTCCAATATTTCCATGTAGAATCATTCTTGACATAGAAATATCGCAAATCCGGTTACCATTCACTACCAATCTCAAGCCCTATTCATTCACAAATTCAGAAGTCCTCAAGTTCCACATATGATATGGAACTCATCAGAGCCTTCTCGATAACCACTCACCTTACTCTAATCTTCAATACATAGCTAATATGCACCGAGCAACCCGCGCTTCACCAGCACTTGACTATTCAAAGAAACAACTAAGCAATCCCTCTGCCCGAAAATTGATACCACGTATGATCCTGCAATTTGATCATCGATACCAAACTCCCCCACTTAGCTCAAAGCCATAGAACACATCATCGGTATTCCTTAGTACCATATCTTCATAGCAGCCCCGATTCTGCACTACGAATTAGCTGAAAATTTCATAAGCACAAGTGATACTGGTCATAGAACACTCCAAATACGCTTCCAAGAGCACGCCCATCCTTGCAATAGTCAAGCTAAATTCCCCTAAATACTCTGAAATGATAATATATGCATTCCACCGAATGGAAACCTCAAACGAAACACAAGATCCAAACTCATCATTTTGGAGATAACCCCCAACCATAGTCAAATCAACACCTTACCATGAACCCACCATAATCACAACAACTACGCCACCAGCCAATCTTCCCAAGTCTGGGCTTACCAACCAGATACAAGAATATGCTACGTACCATAAATGAATGACTGAAAGATCTATCACTGCATCTGCTCCCAAGACTAGACACAACGCGAAGATAATCAAGCATCCACCCTTCGTGATCCATTTGCGGCATCACAACTGTCAGTGCATAGATGATACCGAGTGCACAACCTCGCATACGAGTGAATAGAAAGAAAAACAAGATATAGGCGCCAAGCTCAAACAAAGTTGAACGATGAGGAAAGAAAGAAGGGAAGTTTCCTAGATGCCCTGTAGCCTCTCAAAGATTGGTATGGACGCCATCATACCGATCCACAAGATTCTACTAGACACTTCCTCATGACTCATAGAACCTATGAACCTAGTGCTCTGATACCAACTTGTCACGACCCAAAATCCGCCTACTCGTGAAGGCACCTAACCCGGCCCGCTAGATAAGCCAGATATAATCAACACAATCAAATCAAGTAATAAGAGACCGTGGATAAAATAATTGAACTGTCTATACAAATCCAAAGGACTGGTAGTACATATCATGAGCTTTTAAGACTTAGAGTTTACAGAAACTGGTACGAATAAATACAACATCTGTTTGAAGTTTACCAAAACAGATTAGCAAAATCCAAAGCTACCAAGGACAAGTGGCAGCTATAATCGAAACGCAGGTACATCTTCAATGCCAGCTCCCGTCATACACAGTGATTCTAGCTCCAAAATCTGCACGCAAGTTGCAGAAGCGTAGTATGAATATAACCAACCCCATGTACCTAGTAAGTATATTGTCTAACCTCGTTGAAGTAGTGACAAGGCTTTTTAGTAAAAAGATACTCACTGTTATACCATGTGCATTAGACTAGCAATAGAAACAGTTCTAGAACATAACAAATAAGAGTACAAGAAAACAACTATGCGAGGCAGTATATGAATGTACTCAAGATATCAAATCAAATGGTACGGCAACACCCTTCATGCATTTACCTTATCCTCACAAAATATATGAATGTAGGTCAAATCGATTGGCACGGCAACAACCTTCGTGCATTTTTCTCTTCCTCACCGAGCATACGTATAACAGTAGCAACCAAGTGAAAGAAATGCCAATAACAATAACGATAAAGTGGGAGATACACAGGAAGCAAAAACGAGCAACACGGTGCATATAGGCAATAGGAACAGACTAGATAGAACGCATATAAGTAATGATAGCATTTATGCTAGAACAACATAATTTTTTACTAGCTAACATGGTAGAAGGCTTAGATATAGATATAACAGCCATGAAGTAAATCATGATCTTTATAAGCTAAACAAATAGAAGGCACGAGTAACTAACATGGTAGAAGGCTTATACGAAAGTGCAACAAATGAGAAACAACACAGATGTTGATATGACAAACAAGAAGGAAAGCATTATATTTGCAAGTTAAACAGATAGAAGGCATGGACAACACAACAACAATTGAGATAGAGGACAAAGATAGAACAACAACGATAAGTCACATAGAAACCATAGGTACAACAGTAACAACTCAAGATAAAGGGATGAATGTACGCACAAGGAAAAGATATCACCACATAATGCATGTCTCTCATCCTCGCCTGCACGGAAACACCCTTCGTGTCATGAAAACATGATAATATAAAAACATGATAATTTAAATTAAATGGTACGACATCACCTTTTGTGCTTTTACTCTCATCCTCGCATGATAATGTAAATGAAAACATGGTAATATAAATAAAATGGCACGACATCACCCTTCGTATTTTTACTCTCATCCTCACTTTATAATGTAAATGAAAACATGATAATGTAAATGAAATGGCATGGCATCACCCTTCGTGATTTTTATCTCATCCTCACATGATAATGTAAATGAAATGGCACGACATCACCCTTCGTGCTTTACAATCTTCCTCACATGATAATGTATATACAATGACATATCATCACCCTTCCTTCATTACACTCTTCCTCACCAAGAACATGTATATCAATAACAAGCAAGGTAGGAAGCATGAATAACATCAAGGGGAGTGATTAAGCGAATATATCAAATGAACATCAATCACGGCTTTCAAGCCAATAACAATTCAATAAGCCGCAAGAACCTTATTATTCAAGTATTTCAACAAGTCTCAAAGATAATCTTCAACTCAAGTATAGAATCTAATATCTCAAGAATAACGGTCCTAGCGATGTATTTGTAATTACGTATAATAATGACTGGATTTAGCACATCAATAATTTCACAAAAGTACGTCAAAGTTTAATCAAATTATATAAGCTAAATTATGGTTTCTAGCATTTAATTACATATTCATAAAAATCTAGAAGTCAAGGAGACATGGAATAAGAAGGTCACATAATTCTAAAAGGCACAATTAATTGTATAATTTACCCCCGAGTATGATTAACCCTAGCACATGCATATACGCTCGTCACCTCAAATATGCATCACCTTCGCGTGTAGCAAATAATATCAATTAGTAGAAAAAATTTCTAAAATAAAATTAGGCAATACACTTAACTCAAACAAGCTAAATCAATACACTAGAAATGCCATCCCACTCGAATCATCCTCTGAACGGCTCGAAACTAGGAAAAAGTAACTCAAAATCATCATATATTGCGATAGTAAGCAAATCCAGTCGATAAAGGTCGAATCTTTATATATTTAGTCAAAGTCAACCAAACAGTAAAACCCAGGCTCGCACCTTGGAACCTGACAAAACTCACAAAATCCGACAACACATTCAATTACGAGTCCAACAGACTAATTTCACTCAATTCCGACTTTGAATCGATGCTCAAAACTAAAAAATTCACTTTAGGAAAGTTTAGCAAAACCCCTCAATTTTTCTTTTGAAATCATCAATCATATGTCAAAATCGAAGATGGAATCATGGAATATAATCAAAATCGAGTATAAAACACTTACCCCAATCTATATGGTAAAAATTCTCTTCACAATCGCCCAAATCCGAGTCTAGGGTTCAAAACATTAAAGAATAAGCTAAAATCCCGATATTCCAACTCTTAACCCAACTGCAAATGTCACATTTGCGACAAAAAGTTCAAAATTGCAACGTGTTCGCAATTGCGGAGTCGCAATTGCAGCCAAATGTTGGGAATTGCAACCAGGGTTCGCAATTGCGACCAGATATTCGCAAATGCGGTAGTCCACGATTGCAATAAAAAGTTCGCAATTGTGAAGTACCAGCACCAGCCAACCCAAACTTTACCAAAATGATCTGAAACCACCCCAAAACTCATTTGGAGCCTCTTGGACACAAACCATCGATGCATTTCAATCATAAAACATGCTACGGACCTGCTCATGCACTCAAAATGCTTGTAAAAGATCATCTTGACTCGATATTGACCATGGTCAAACTCCAAATCCTTAACTAGTTTCTCAACCAATGATCTAAAACACACCCAAGCCCCTCGAGACCCCATTCAATGATACCAACAAGTACAAATACATTTTTAAAACTTACCCAAAGCCTCAAAACACCCACGGGAACATCACAATAAAGTTCCAGGCTCAAACTGAATAGAATATCTCTTACGTTGTTAAATCCTCATTCTTTCAAAAGAGTATCTGAATCATACTTAAACACTCCGTATTACTTTCAAATTTTACACACAAGTTCAATTCAACTATATAGACATTGCAAAGTCTTGAAACACCAATTGGTGTCCAATAACATCAATGTCAACTCTTGGTCAAACTAATGAACTCTTAAGTTATTCAAATTTTCAAATTTCGACAAACAGTGTCGAATCATTCTAGGAACCTCCAAAACCGAATCTGAACATACGTACAATTCCAAAATTATCATACGAACCTATCAGAATTATAAAAACTCGATTCCGAGTCCGTTTACCCAAAAGTCAAAACTTGGTCAACTCTTCCAACTTAAAGCTTCCAATTCGATAATCATTCTTCCAAATCAATCTCGAACCACTCGAAAACTAAAACCGACCATATACGCAAGTCATAATATATCATATGAAGCTATTCAAAGTCTCAAACCACCAAACGGAATGCTAGAGCTTCAAACGACCAATCGGATCGTTGTAGAATTTTGTTATTCCGGTTTGCTGGTGGTGGCTGGAGTAATGAAAAAGAGAAAGAGAAAGAAAAAGAAAAAGAAAAAGATTTTTTTCATAATGATATCTTATGTGTCAAGCGAGTGGGGTTCATTGCCCAATGAAAATTTGGTTGTGGTACTATGATGGTGAATTTATTTGACTTTAAAATAGTTTAGGGGAGTAATAGAACCCCCACAAAAATAAAGTGTGTAGTTAGAAATCCGTCTATAAATTAGAGGGTACTTATGCATTTTCCCAAATTCAATCAAGTGAGTACTTTTTTCAATATTTCTTCCATCTTAGTTGGCCTCGTTAATATGTATCTTTACAACTTTCTTATTATCGTGTCAATAAGTCTGAGATTTGCTATTAGAAAAGCCTTTAATTGCTGGGAATCTTGGGATATGAGTAATCCGTTTCTCTTGCACAAAATTTTTATAGACGACGTGGGAATGGAGACTAGCTAGTTATATAAAAAAGTGGGTAAAACACGAACACCGAATTAGAGAAAGGATTTGTTGAAACATGCACAATGGGACAATCAACGATGCTAAGTTTAGCCTGACTCTAAGAACTTTCAAGCAACTAAGACATTCTGTTTTTGTTCACAAAATCAAACAAAAATATTACTCCGGATGCAATTTTAATGTCAACTCCGGCATGTCTTGAAACTGAGTAAGATCGTTGAAACAAAAAATTACACACTACTAGAAAACAGCAAAAAAGCGACCAAAATTTACCGACCAACGTTGGTCTGTCCGAAAAAGCGACCAACTTTGGTCGCAAATTGGTAAAAAAAATAAAATATTAATCTTAAATAAATTAGCGACCAAAGTGGGTCGCTAGTTGGTCGCCATATTCGTCAACTTGTTGACCGGACTGGTCAGACCAGTTTGGTCAAAGAAATTTCACGATTTGCGACCAACGTTGGTCGCAAAGTGGACCCACGTTTAAATTTTGCGACCAACGTTGGTCGCTTAAGAAGGGGTAACTTTTGGGCAAGATTAGCGACCAACGTTGGTCGCCTATTTGGAAAATATAAATATATCAGATTTGTATTTTGCGACCAACGTTGGTCGCTAATGTTAAAGTATATATATTTGCGACCACATATGGTCGCTTTCATGTCAACATTTTGCCAAAACTAAACTCACTATTGTATTTACTGTCTAAATAATATAAATGTAAGCCGTTAACGCTTTTGTAATACAAGAGATTAATATGCAATTAAGTTGTACTACGGAGCGTGCGTGCGTATCCATATATATATATATATAAAAGCTATATTCGATATAATTTTAGCTAATGCACTAATACTTAGTGCATAGTATAGTATAGTATATATATACTAAGTGTATTGTATAGTGTATTATAGAATACACTATACTATATATATATATATATAGCGTATTATATATCAAGATATATATATATATATATATACACACACGTATATAAGAACATGAAGCGCTCGGAACATAGGGACGGGTTCTTTTAGGTATTGATACACTAGTAACGATGAATCACCGTTATAGTATATTATATATATAACTTGATATATAATACGCTATACTACATATATATCATATATATATATATATATATAAACAGCCTATTCAAAAAAATTACCCATTCCATTTAAACCTCGCACAGCCCAGCGTGGTGATATATGATATAAAAGTAAGCTGATTTTTCCAAAAAGTACGCCTTTGTTACAATATGATATAGATTGGGAAAATCCTCAACCAATAAATAGTGAGATAAATCTTTTAGAATATCAGATAACTTTTAAATTAGAAACAAATCTTGATATGGTAAAACAAAAATTAGAACAAGCCCCTATATGAATCCAACCTAGTGGAACTACTTTCCTATATAATGTAAAATCTTACGATATACTTGATCATGGAATCAAGTTTCTTTTTCAATTAAATTTATCTTTGCTTATAGATATTTTTCTACTGCAGATGGTGTATTTCTGGCAGGAGATATCATGGTAGAGGAATACATTATTTTTCCTCCATAAGTACGGAATCCTTTTTGGAAGTAATCAGTGAGCATATACTGAGTAATATTTCGGAAACATCTTTTGATGTACTGAAGTTTGCCACTTCAATAATATCGGATATCAAAGTTTGAATATCATTTATCTGTTTATCCATATCTTCCAGTTGTGACAAAAGTTGTTGCTTTATTTCACCATCCATCTCTAGTGAGAAAATCTGCTGCAATATTTTTGTTAGATCTAATAATTTCAATATCAAAAGAGTATTCAGATAACAACATTTGCCATCGAATAAATCGTTTATATTCTGGTTTTGACGGAAGATTATTATGAATAAAAGCCTTTACCTGGGTATTATCAGTTCTAAGGGTAAGTCTTTTGGGTAGTAAAAAGTAGTAAAATTTTTGGCAACTTTTTACTACTGCCAATAACTCCTTCTCATTTATATGATATCGTGTTTGCGTGTCCGAGAATGTTCCGGAACAGTATCTGCATAAGCTTTCTCCTATTTTTTCTCCCTCCTTATCTATATCTTTCTTCTTTAGGACGCCACTCCAACAATGCTCAGATGCATCTGTTTCTAAAATTAAATCATCTTTATCTTTAGGTAATTGTAATTTAGGCAAATTTTTACATTTTTCTTTAATATCCCTAACCCTTTTTACTAATATATCATTAAATTCAAATATTCTATCTTTTTTTAATAATTCTTGAAATGGTTTTCTTAGCTCAGTCAAATTTTGAATATAATCTGAGGCGTAGTTAAGAATTCCTAAAAAGCTTTGTACTTGTTTTTTATCAATCAGTTTGTCAGGAAAAACAGATATCTTTTCTACTATATGACTTTGCAATTTTATACCATTTCCCTCTATAATCATGCCTAAAAATTCTATCTCATTTTTCATTAGACTAGCCTTCTTTTTAGAAAGTGCTAATCCATGTTCTAAACATAGGCTTGTAAATTTATCAAGATGAATAAGATGTTCGTCAAAATTATCAGATAAAACTAAAATATCATCAACATAAACAAATATATAGTCATAATCTTTAAATATATTATCCATTTTTCTTTGAAATATTTAAGGTGCATTTTTTAATCCGAATGGCATAACTAACCATTCATATTGTCCTTGTGGCGTGGAGAAAGCTGTATATGGTATACTATCTTTATGCATCCTTATTTGCCAAAATCCGCTTTTACAATCAAATTTAGAAAATATCTTTTTATTAGTAGTTCTATTAATTAGACTTTCTTTATGTGGTAGAAAATATCCATCAAAAATTGTATTATCATTTAATTTTTTGTAATTAATAACCATTCTAGGTTTATTTCTTAATATCTCAGCATGGTTTCTAACCATAAAAGCTGGGGAACTGTGAGGAGATATACTAGGTTTTATTATTTTGAGTTCTAATAGCTCCTTAATCTGTTTTTGAAATTCTTCCTGATCTTCTGGGCTATATCTCATAGGTTTAACTCTTATAATTTTTTCCTTATCGTTTATTTCTGGTCTGGCTTCAATTCTATTTTTATCCCAAAATTCTAAAGAATTTTCAGTAAAACATTGTTCTAATTTTTGTTTTACCATATCAAGATTTGTTTCTAATTTATTAAAAGTTATCTGATATTCTAAAAGATTTATCTCACTATTTATTGGTTGAGGATTTTCCCAATCTATATCATATTGTAACAAAGGCGTACTTTTTGGAAAAATCGGCTTACTTTTATATCCTATATCACCACGCTGGGCTGTGCGAGGTTTAACTGGAATGGGTAATTTTTTTGAATAGGCTGTTTTTATCCTATTAACCACTATAGTGTGCTGACAAGGGGTTTTAAAAATTACTTGAAACATAATTTGATCATATAAAACTTTAGGAAGCATTTCAAGAAAATTATTTCCTAGTAAAACATCTTGTCCAGTATTATGAAAATAAAATGGTGGACATTTAATTAAAAAATGTCCAAGTAATATAATCGGTTGACTTATTCCTCTAGTTAATGTTACTACATTACTAGATATATCTAATCCTTTAGTTAGGGGTAATTCTTGATGATATTCAGGAGAAAAGCATTCAGGTTTACAACAATAAATATATATATATATATATATATATATATATATATA
>MCJB01035965.1:62148-72212 GCA_002018475.1 Nicotiana obtusifolia | reverse complement strand
GGGGGGGGGGGGGAGGGAAAAAGGAAATAGTTTAAGATAAAAAGGTTCAAAAAGAAAAAGAAATGAAAAACAAAAGAAAAAAAATTACAGAACATATTCATATAATAATTAGGTATTTATATGCACATAATAAACGTACAAAGAATTAACCCTGTCTTAAATTTGTTAAAAATATGCACCGGAAAAGTTTTTCTTGAAATTGTTTTCCTTCTTTACTTTCCTTTAAGAAAAATAAAAGTATTATTTGCTTATATAGATTGATGTTTGGCTAAATATTCATAATTTTCATGTAATTTGCCTTGCATTATATTTCGATCTTGTTAATTTTTGTGTGAATATTTGTGGCTCGAACTAATAATGGTATTTATATGTGTAGGAGTCAATTGGAAGTGATTTGGAGATTTTGCATGCAAAATGAAGTAAAAAACAGAAGAATCTGGAGGAAGTATAAGTTTGGTGCACAGGTCCCGGACAACAAAGCCAAGTTCACTTCGCTAGACCGGGACCGGAGCAGAAGAAACCAGAAAAGTCCCGGACAGCGAAACGAGGGTCACTTCGCCAAACCGGAATCGAAGCAGAAAAAATCAGCTTCTCCAACCCAAATTAGGAGAAGCCCAATTCGCCCCATACAAATACTAGCCGCTATAAATACATCAAAAAATCGTGCTTTTGAGGGGGGAGACACTACTTTCGAAGGAGAGAAGACTTTCGGGAACATTATTTGGAGGCAAGAACATCATGTAGAATAACTTTTGGAGGAGAAAATCATCGAGTTCTTCATTCCTTCATTTTTCCTTTGTTATTTGTTTATGCAAAATACTTGAAAAATTGTTACTACAAACATGAGTGGCTGAGCACTCTAGTTACTAGGGTTGTGGTTGATATGATTATTAACGTTTATTAATTACATATTCGTTAATTCGGATTATCATCTTGTGGTTGTTTCTTTAATTCTAGTTTTAACTTGTGAATTGTTGTAGCTACCAATTCACCCTACTATCTATCATATGCTTGGGAAAGTCGTGTTTAGATTAGAGTAGAATTAAAGAGAGCTTGTTTCTGAACCCGTGACTCGGGGAACGATTTTGCAGTTAGGATAGGAATATACCTAACAATCTTTCTTTGTTGAATACCGTATTATATTCGTTCATGATAGAATCAATATCATAGGAATATAGGATTGATATATTGTGGATAGGCGAGTAGTATTGTGGAAACATGCTATTCATATACACGATCTGGTCAATTAGCAACCATTAATAATTTGGATTAACAAGTGTGGTTATTAAACTTAATAGGATTGATAAACCGACCACAACCCTGGAATCTTCATCTCATCTGAGTAAAATAAAAAACACACGTCCACACCCCTGATAAATTAACTAATTACTTGTTCAATCTTTACAAAAGTAGTTTAGTAATTATACAACATTTTTGATTATCTTGGACAGTTAATTGATTTTAGTTTGCTTAGTTAACGATTAATTTAAGTCTCTATGGGTTCGACATCCAATTTTCGAATCATTTTATTACTTGACGGTCACGTGTACTTATGTGTAGTTGGGGAACCAACATAAATTATACAGCAATCAAGTATTTATTTTTGGATGACTAAAAACTCTTAAGTGATGGAAAATATATAAAATGTATAAATCTAAGTTTGAATAATATAATTGGTTAAAATTTGAATATTTGAATTTAAGAATAAGAGAAATTTTAAAATCTTTGGTATTCCTAAAATCTGATAATTCGCGCGAAGCGCGAGTGGATTCACTGGTGGAAATATAAATGCATGCATAAAAGGAGCTACCTGCATTTACAAGAATATACAATAACACAGTTCGCATACTTATTTACACAAAATGTGAAAGATTGTACTGCAATGAACAACAATATCAAAATCTGCCTTGAACGCGCATTACAACTGTTGTAAGCTATCAAAAAGCACTCAGACGACCTTCCTTGCAGTCAAAATCTGATGAAGCATCTGTATGAACAAGAAATTGACAATTAGAATAAAAGAACAGTTGAAAATATGCAGATTGGACACACGTTTTATTTTGAATTGTTCCAAAGTTAACCACAATTTTTTGCGAAAAAACGCACAAGTTTTTTCTTCTCAGTTCAATACTTTCAATACAACAACAATAACAACAAACCTAACGTAATCCTACAAGTGGTGTCTGGGGAAGGTAGTGTGTACGCAGACCTTACCCCTACCTGGTGAAGGTAGAGAGGCCAATACTTTCAATACTCTACAATAATAATTGTTTCAATACTCTTACATTATTCAGGAAAGTTAACTGTATTCCAATGTTTAACATTGTTGTTCATTTTTCACGCAACAAAACTTTTATTATTATGAACATACTCTTTGCGTTTGAGGTTGTTTATTAAGTGCATGCTTTATCATTTTGTTTGTATACCCAAAAGCAATCTCTTTGCCCCGACTAAATCATACGAAAGCTATTATAAATGAAAAAGTAGAAGCTATCAAGTTTCAACTTCTAACCTTCGGTGTTTCTGCGGAGGACTTGGTGATTGTAAGTTTAGTTTCTTGCTTGGCGTGGCATCTTTTATTGATGGACCGCGATATGCTACTACAGATGTGATGGAATCTATCTTTCCTTTACTTCCCTCGCCAATGGTCGTTGATGTTGAAGATTGTGGCAAGTCGAAGACGGTTTGTTTTTGGGTTTAAGATAAGATGACAAATGTACCAGGTGCTCTATCTGGTGTCCTGAGTAGTGACGTCTAGAAATGAATTTTGAATTGCCTATGCAGCAGGTGCTTTCTGATGTGCTTAGCAAGTAACAGTTGCTTCTGCAGAAAAATTTTTAGACAACACAAAATGAGTAAAGTGAAAATTTTAAATTAATTTTCAGTAAGTTGAAATGATCCTAGAGCTATTAGTATGTCCAGCTTCACAATGGTAGTTTCATTTATTTGGTCAGCTGTTAGTGAAAGCATCCTTTCAGGCAATTTCTCTGACACTACTGCTGCTACTGTTCCGCTCCCGTCTCTGATTCCATCTTCATATCACATCTGCGATGCTATTTTTGTGCTGAGTTAATTTAGATGAAATATGAAAAATAATAAAGTTTTGGCTATCAGATGTCTATAGTGATACTTGGTCAATGGTAACAGTTGTTTTTACCTTGGAATCAACATTCTCAGTAGCTTGCAGTTTGATATATTGAACTTTCTTTTTTGTGATTGATTTGTGCTAGATGTTGACACTTAGAGCATAGAAGCACGAACAAACACTGAAATTCACTCGGAAATGATATTTCTCCTTCAAAATAAGAACTTTGTGCCTGTTGAGAAAATCATAAAAAGGTAGTACTTAGTATAATTCTGCGGAGTCTAACAGCTCTATCTCCCCTTTTTCCTTTTGACCATATAATTCATCTTAATGCTAACAGTTTCCTTCCTGTAATTGGCTGTGGTCATTCTGTAGTTCATTATCTTTTTCTGGTTTTATCCTAGGTGTATTATATTTTTACAGCAACAGTAGAAGTATAATTCTTAATACGCCTAAGCGAATCAATAAAGTACTGTAAATGGTTTCCAAAAGAAATCCTTGATAATATATTCAAATGAAAGAATGTGAATGAACAAAGCCAGCATACAAGAAAACTGCACCGTATACGCCGCGGAAAAGTTCAATATGTAGGAGAAAAAAATATTCTGAGCATAACAGTTATTTGAAGGAACACAAGTTTATAACAGCAATCACTCCAATGGAATAATGGGACGAGAAAATCAGATACTGGTTTCCCGACAGCCAAATCCTTGATTTCAACACATGCAATCCAAAAACATGAAACACATAATAATAATAATTAATAATAATAATGCACAACAATAATCAGATATAGCAGCAAAAGAATAGCCGATGCTAAATCTGACCAAGATCAGAGACTGTATCATATGTTTTAATAAACTCAACAGTGGACTATGAGGGAATGGCTAAAATGGGGACTATTCATCTTCAAAAGGTTCCACATTTAGTGTTGAAGGCGATTCTGATGAACTTTTCAAAGCGTGTGTATTTAGCATCTCCTCGTTGTCCTTTGTCCTGTAATGTAATGGTAGATATTGTGAATTTTGTTGGTATTATAATCTGGTAGTTTCACAGTGAAGTTCAATTTTCTTCGTGCTTCTATGCTCAGTGTCAACATCTAGTACGACTCAAGCGCAAAAAGAAAGTTCTCTGTATCAAACTGCAAGCTACAAAGAATGTTGATTCCAAGGTAATAACAACGGTTACCACTGATATAGTATCACCACGGACATCTGATAGCCAAAACTTTATTATTTACCATATTTCATCTTAGATTAACTCGCACAAAAAAACATCGCAAGTATGAATTTGAAGTTGAAATCACAGACGGGATCATAACAGTAGCAGCAGTAGTGTCAGAGAAATTGGCTGAAAGAATGCTTTCACTGACAGCTGACCAGATATATGAAACTACCATTGTGAAAGTGTACATACTAACAGCTCTAGGATTATTTCCAACTTACTGGAAATTAAGTGAAAAATCTTCACTTTACTCATTTTGTGTGCTCTAAACTTTTTTCCCGCACCTGCTACACAAACTATTCAAAATTCATTTGCGAAAGTCACTACTGAGGACACCAAATAGAGCATCTGGTACATTTGTCTTCTTATCTTGCACCCAAAACCAGACCGTCTTCGACTTGCCACAATCTTCAACATCAACGACCATTAGCGAGGGAACTAAAAGAAAGATTGAATCCATCATATCTGCAGAACCATATTGCAGTCCATCAACAAAAAATGCAACGGCAAGAAGAAAACTAAACATACAATAACCAAATCGTCCGCAGAAACATCGAAGGTTAGAAGTTGAAACTTGATAGCTTTCAACTAACTGGGAATACAAAGGTAATAACAACTTTAGGTTCAATCTTTTAAAAACTGATGTTTAAAAGGAAATTCTGCTTTTGCAGTTTAAGAACAAGGGAAAATAAAAGCAGAAAATAGATAAAACTATGGTCACCTTCTACTTCCACGTACATGCTACACACAAGTAACACAACAGTCAGGATAATTCTTTCTGTTTATCTAAATATTTTTTCAAAATTATCCAACAAAATCCAAATTTATATGCTGTGACCTCCCGTCCAGATCACTTTGTTTAAGTAATATTCGAGAATCCACGCGTTGAGCAAGCAACCAAAAGAGTCAGCTGTAGGAATGAACATGAAATGTATAAAATTACAGAAATACCCTTAGATTATTTAGTAATTCCAGGGGAGCACACTGTTGACGGAGCACTGCCTATGTTCTTATAATAAGTAGTGGTGGAGGCGGATCCAGGATTTAAAACTCTATGAGTTTAGCCTTTAAGATTTTTAGCATTGAACTTATTGTAATTTTAAAGCTATGGGTTGAAATTTACTATTTATTGTAATATTAGTATATTTTGCACATATATTTATAGTCCGCATCGAAAGTTATGAATTCAGTTGAATCCATCGTGTATATGATACATACATTCCTGAGTAGTAGTAATAGTAATATGTTAAGAAACTAAGGTTCTTAGGTTAAAGATGACATTAACTTAATCGCCAACACTAGCTCAAACATCATAATCTTGTTTTCTAAACGATATACATAAATTATACAGTAATTATATATTCATCGACTATATTTAGTTTAAGTAATTGAGTGAGCTGCTATTTAGCTTAATTCTTCTTTAAACTTTTTATCATAACCCAAAACGTGCAAGTTTTTTGAACTTCATTTGCTTTCAACAAGAAGCCATCTTTTTCTCTTTACATACGTCCTCAACAATCTTCAAATCTAAAAATTTCCAGCCAGGCTTTAGCCTTGAGCACAAAAAATCACAGTAAAATCGTGCAACATATGCCCGCTGGTGTGCTTCCTGCGAGGAAAGAAAGGAGAGCAACAAGGTTCAATACCGATAGAAAGACTGGAAACATTCATCTTATCTATATGCATGCAAAACTTCCTTCCTTTCTGGATCAAACTGAAGTGTGAAAACTGAAATAGTGAAGCAGAAAAAAAGGAACAAAATTTTTCATGTGCCTATCCCATTTCTGGAAAATGTCCAATATACAGGAGAGTACTAGAAGCTGCAAGCTCTTTCATGTAGCTGCGAAAATCATTTACAAGCATACTTATAACTTAGTGCCAAACCTTCTAAAAACATTGTCCAGTTTCTAAACACAAGCTTTTTATACAAGTTCTCTCCTTATTCTTCAAAATCACATTCGTTTTGCTCCGACAATAGCACTGCTTCTAGTTCCTTACTGAAGTCTTCATTGCCATCCTGCTCTTCAGCCACTTCTTGTTGGGAGAACTTTTCCTGCACTTCCTTTACAATGTCAAGCGAGTCTTTGACGGGCTGATAACCAATGCCTGTTTGTTGATAGAATAATTCCTTCTGAGCTTTCCAGTCCTCAGCAGTCTTCTCAACTACATCCCCTATCAATGTCTGGTTCTCTGTTATGTGCTTTATATTTTCTACATCCACCATGTCTCTAGCCGCTTCGAGAAGAAAAAAGAAAAAGCAAGTGAAAAGATGTCCTCCTCGACTTTAAAGGGAAAGTTAAAATCTTGGATGCAAAAGAGCGTTATGGATTTAGTGCATGCCCAATTGTCTGAGAATTTTGGGAACTAAACTCATTTGCAACTTCCTATATACATTCTGAACAAAAGGAATGCAATAGTTTGTGAAACTAATTGGTAGCTTCACTGCATCAACATATTCAGACTTGGATAATCCTTTCTAAATAATACAAAATGTGCCTCACTTAACACATCAATAGTGCTGACAACAAATAGAAAATGACCAAAATATGTTTTCCGTTAAAAGCTTAAGAAGCTCATTGAGGTTACCTCTAATAGCTAGTTCCTTGGCCCTCGCATATTCTGCTGATTTTTTCTTGAGCAAATCCACCTCAAGCTCCATGCCCTGGAATAAATGGGAATACGAATTCAGCACTCTGAAGTCAAAGCAGGTTAAGTGACAAGAGACCTAATGAAAGGAATTGCATCACTAAAGCAGCCTCCCAAAAAGCTAACTCGTCCACTTTTTAGTGACAAGTAACAAGCTAATTTGCTTATACTGCTCAACACCAACACTCAAATAACTCCTGATCATCAATAAGAATGCATCATATGGTCAAATGATCCTCCAACACAATATCTGATTCTTGCGCTATTTAAGTTTTTAAAAAAAACTCCATTGATTGTTTTCCTCTCACAAACAGGCAACTCGAGATTAGTCCATTCCTTTTGTAGAATTCTTCCAACCAATTTAATGAAAGAAGTTTTACACAGTCAATTGGTCCGAAATTAGTAAAATCCTACTTATATAATATTTATTTTTGATGATGTTGTACCTGATAATTTTCTTGCAAAATCAGTACAGGTCTACTCCAAATTTCCATCAAAATGGTGGCTGAGTTTAACAAATCCATATATTTAGCCACATCTATCCATATGAAACTGTAGGCAAAAACACACAGCTGAAAGCAACTAGAATGGAAATTGATAGAGCCCTTCTCTTTGAATTTAAAAAACAGAGTTTTACAAACATACCATATCCATGTGGGTGAAGTGCTCGATCCGGGTATTTGCAAATAACCTACATCATCCAAGGAAACAAGGTGAGCAAATGTATAGAGAAGGCTGTGAAATATAACAAACGGTTGCCAGAAAAGTATCGGTAACATACTTTTGGGATGCTATACGGATACTTGCATTTTGTATTTCCGTCAGTTCATCTAATCTCTCAGCTGCAGAGCCTTCATTAACATCCACAGACCCAAAAAGAAACATGTTTCTGTCTAACATACGTTTGACTAAAGCAGGGACTACTTTAACACCTTTAACCTTTGCCTCTGCGACGATGTTCCGAAGATTCTTCAGGTCTCCTGCCAAACAGAATAAAAATAATTATGGTCAAACTACAAAGCATCAAAAGCTACTGACAGTTGCACAGTAAACTATATTGGCAATTAGACACTTGCCAAATTTTGTAAACAAACACTAGCCAAAGTAAGAGTTCCAAATCTCCAAATATTAATTTAAGGAATCCCCAAATAACACCAGAAGGTCTTCCAGAGGGACATTTCTTCTCTGATTGGTACTGCTAGATTAGAAGAATTACATCGGCTACGCACCCACAAAAATACAAATTTTTATATCCTCAAAGATCTACAACTAAAGGAATATGAATAGAATGTCATATTTCATTTAAACAAGGGTGATGCTATGCCATATATCAGGAACATAAGTTATGGTGAACCAGTTCTAGAAGTGCCGAGGAGCATATATTGAACTTGCAAATTATAGTTGAAAACATATATTGTTCAATGGGGTATTTCTGAAGGTGAAACTGAGGATGCAATGGCTTTCCCTGAATTAAGTGTTGTCAAGAGGTAGTTTGAGAAATGATAGAGAGAAGGAGATCATTTGGCATCAACGGAAGATATAATTGGAAGTCCTGTTGATTTGGGACAAATGAAACACAACCTGTTCTTCAAATGAAATTAAAACTGGCATTTAAGAAATTTTTAGCAAAATGATAGTACGAGGTGGTATTGTGATTGGTATCTTAGTAGCATCAACGTATTCCTCACCTAGATTTTAATTTTTCACTAATTATTCAAAAATTCCTGACTTCTTATGCTTCATCTATTATTATGATTTGATGAGAAAACTGAATAGAGTGTTGACCCACCTGTGATTCCAATTATACAGGTTAATGTCCTCAAAGCTAAACCAAGAAAAGGTTTAAGTCATCAGTCGAAGCAACAATGGTGAACACCTAATAGTGGTCCAATTCCATCCACATAACCTGCAAAAACATATACTTGATAGTCCAACTACATGTTTGGAGAACTCTTCAAAGAGCTAAAGCAACCTACTTAAAGTATGAGTAAATTATGAATTATCCTTACTAGAGCTATTCATCTGATTTACATATACATGTTACAACATAATTCATCTGATATACAGCATTAATCTTGTGGTATAGTTCCAGTAACATATTTTGAAACAGAAATCTAGAAAGTATCCATGATGATATATGCTCCAGACAGCGCCATCACAAAGAAATAAATAAATTTGCAACTCAATCAGTGAAGTGACTGATTCAGGTTTGATTCTAATGTTTTTTGTTAAGATTCGATCGTAACCTTTAATTGTCTCATCTCATAAGACTAAAACTGCACCATTGAGAGAGAATCATCACATAAGAAGCACTGTTTCATGACATATCATGTTAAAAAGGTGGTATATATATACCTAGAGATAAATAAATCTTGAAAGGAGGCTTGAATGGCTGCGTATCATAAAGGCAGTACAGGGAATAAAGCCCTCCCAGTCTACTCAAAAGAGAATGAGTAGACACCATGTAACCTGCAATGCATTCGGTTAATCCAAAGCAGGAAAATATCAGCCACAGGGAAAGGTGAAAATCGTACACTAGTATGACAGCTCTCTCATCGAAATTTAAGAGAAGAGAAACATCAGAAAAAGAATTTAAGGATGCACTCACATTCACTACATTAGTGATATCTCTCCAAATGCTAAAATCACTTTCTAAGGCTTTTTTTGGTGTCAGAGCCAAAATTTTACACATTTTACTGTTCTATCTATCGACATTACCAGAGCATATGATGATGAGGGAGAGAATATTAGAACAAAATGAAATGTCTGAATTGATTTGGAAGTATCTCTCAAGGTTTCTATATTACTCTTAGAAAACGTGATTTGGAAAAATCTTTAAAGAGTTTGCGCTTCTCTTAGTTTGTGACCCTTCACATTGCCACTCATTGACTGGTAAGCAGGTAAAATTTGGTTATAGTAGCACATATTTAGCAATCAAATAAATCAACGGTCATTTATAAAAATAAATAAGCAAAATGGTGTTCACTTGAACACAAGATTGACTTCAGTTCTGTTGAGCAAAAGACAAATAATACAAATCTATTGCTACCTCAGTGCTATAACGTTTTCCAACATTCTCTCTCTTTTATCTAATTTTTTTTTATTTTTT